>PVJA010051908.1:0-12586 GCA_004027025.1 Myocastor coypus
CAATAGCTATTAATCAGGTACTTTTTCATGCCAAGCACTGTACTGCACTGCACCGGCAGGGCCATACTTCTCCTCTACTGCCAACCAGGAGGACACAGGGGCCTAAATTAAGAAGCCACAATAAACCAGGAAGCCTTCCCATAGAACCTCCTCCACACCCCTTTATCATGTCAGCTGTCCTGTTCCTCTCCTCCTGATACACAGATCACACAGTGTTTCCACAAGAATCCACTTCCCTTGCATCAGTGGCGCTCTCCCTGGCCAAGGAATATCCCAACTAGAGTGAAGTGTGGTACAGGGCAAAAAATTTCAGGTGACTTGCGCACTGTCCGGTATGAATAGACACTGACAAAGTGGCACCCACTGGAGGAGACCTCAAGGTGTCCTCATTGCCCTACTGTCGCCTGAATCCACGTGACAAGCTGACCCTGCCAGTGTGGCAGTCCTCTCCGGGCTCTCATCTCAGTCCAAGAAGTCAACATTCGTCATCCCAAAGATACATTGTTGGAATCCCACCACCTTAATTCCAACCTACCATTCCTGGTGCAGCCCACGGCGAAAGTAAAGACATTAACACATCTTTATAATTATTGAGGAGCCAAGGGGCCCTAAGTCCAGCCACGAAGATGGCTTCCTGCAACAAAGAGACTGACCCAGGGCCACACCTGGGTCTTATTCAGTGGACGAGGAGTAGCTTGAGGAGGAATGGCTGAGAATTGTGGGAGGTAGGTGAGCACTGTGAGCTGGCCTAGGTAGGTGGCTTACATTTACCTCTGTCATATGCAGAGAGGATAGGCAGAGAAAGGAATTTGCATTATGCTATGGAGATAGTACCTAATCTTTCAGCTCTGATGTGTGTAATCTTTCAAGCCCCAGGAAATCATAGCCTCTATCGCGAGGTTCAGTCACCGCTGGTAGCATGGAGCACTGGCTCTTCATCCTGTCTGGACCCGGCTCACATTAAAGAGCAGCAGCTGTGGGTTACCAGGGAGACACGCACGTCACCTTCAAAGACTATCACCAGCACCTCAGCTAGGCCAATATACATTGCTTAAGACCAACTGAAAGCATAAAGAGGAGTCCTGGGCAGCTCTGTACATATCGATTCTAGGAAATAGGGTCAGGCTCAGGTACAATGAAGACAATCGCTCTTCTTTCGATGAAAGGTGCACAGGGGGTCCTCCGTAATATTCCAGTGTGCAGCGTACAGTGTCTTGCATTCACAATAGCCCGCAATCCATAGTGGTGCGCAGAGCACCAATGCTGGTATTCTGCAGCTATCCATTCATCCCCAAATTCCGCGGCTCAGTGCTTTGTGGTCTGGCTGCTCCGTGCCTCCGTGGCCCTTAGTCTAAGGTGCGTGGCTCTCGTGACTCAAGCTACTGTCGGCTTTGTGTTCTCTCTCTTGCCCTTCACGGAGTGACTTGAGGAATCCTAATCTCCTTGTGTGTATTCTCGAAACTCCAAAGTTGCTTTTTCATTTCCATTCCAATGACTCAGTAATAAAAGTCAATTTCATTAGGTTACTCACTGGATTCCTCCAGAGGGAAAAGCAGGTAATAAAAATCATGTTTGGACCAGTCTGTTGTTGCTGCATCTTGGCTCCGAGGTATCGTGCTTTCATTTGATTTATGATGAGCTATGGACTCTACAAATAGATAAATAGTTGAAAGGAATTAATACTCTTGTTGGTACAATATTATTTTATTAAGTTATATTGGATTCTGAACATCGTACAGTTCAGCAAAGGAGCGCTTGACTCTCCCTAGTGTATATTTGCTGTGCAATCAGTGAGTAAAATTTTGAGACAGTGGGAAAGTTTTAAATTCTTTCACAGCCATGCACTGACTGCTCCTTAATTTCAGCATGAGATTTTTAAATGAATTATCCAGCAGACAGCCATGTTTATTAAAATCCCACAATCCCATGATAAAATTTTAGTTTTAAGTACTAAAAGAGGGCATGCCAAGTAGCTCTGCGGATTGAAGCACCTGCAAGCAGGTGCAGGTGCTGGGGGTTTGGTTTCCGGACCTCAGATGCTGGCCCCGCCCCCAGGGCACGCTGAGACGGCAACTGAGACTGGGCATGGTGGTGCACACCTGCAATCTCAGCTCTTGGGAGGCTGTAAACAGGCAGATCATGACGAGTCTGATGTAGTAGTGAGACCCTGAACATCCTGTAGACCCTTCCCATATATATATATATATATATATATATATATATATATATATATATATATACAAATCTAGTTATAATTAAAAGAAAAAGTACATGCTGGTGCACATTAATTGAAACTTTTAACTTTCACTAAAATATTGAAGGTAGTTTACTAGAGAAGCTGCATATATATTTGAAGAATTATACGTACACATGAGTATATTTATATATTTATACTACACGTATGATTTTATGTTCTGTATATGTATACGCATGGGCATATGTAACCTAAAATTACATATGTACTTCACATATGATTATATGTATGATTTTAAGTTAATATATACTCATATTTATCTTCAGACACACATATATAGATATGTTTTGATCCACGTGTACACATATATGTGTATTTCTTTTTTTGTGGCTGGCTCAGCCCACCCTGGGGGTGTGGCTGGCATGGCATGTGGTGCCAGGGGTTGAATGGTGGTCCCTGCACTTTGCCTAAGCAGGTGCTTCAGATTGCTGAGCTATCTTGCTGGCTCCGTATATGTGTAATTCTACACCCATGTAGTCCTAAAGCTGGAGGAATTTGAACCATTCATCCACATACTGTCTATAGGATGGTATACTACACATATATAAGTGCAACTTTATTATGGATTGTTAAACATTGGGTAAATGTGTATTCACTATTTTAACACTCAAAATGTGTACCAGCACAAATGAATTAAATATGGCCAGATTGTTTTCTCTAGAAGTGAGAACAAACGTACTTGTAAGAAGAAAAGATGGCAGTTCAGAGAATTTACACGAGTGCTGGATTGCCTACAGTGAAAACTGTGTGAATAAATCCAGTGGCTCCCTGGTGCATGAGCTTAATAGGTTTCACCATTCTAGAAAGATGTGGGTCAGACGGACACGGTCACGTCTGTCACCCAAGGGAGAATTAGCCATCAGATACAAAACTTTGCCAAATGCTTTGGGTCCCTCCCAGCATTCATGAAGCGAGGTATCTCTATGCCACGAATTATTTCTGGCCTGAAATTTTTAACGTCAATCTTGAGCGGGAGGAAACAGCTCTAGTAGTCTCATGTTTATTTTATTAGTGGGCCATGTGTAGGACTTCGGATACAAAGTGGCAAAAGAAGTTTCTGTTTAAATCTTTGGCTTTGTTTTTCTGCTTGCCCTCCTGGAGATTGAGCTGGGGCCTTTGAACTGTGCTGCTGCTCCACCCCTGCTCTTATTTCTTATTTTGAAAAGCAGGGCTTCACAAAGACCCTGGGCTACCACCCGGGGATCAAGCCTGAGATCCTCCAGGGCTTGCCCTCCCACACATGGCTTAGCTGGGCGGCTTTCCCTGCACTGTTCTTTTGCTGTCTGTTTTTTAATGTATTTGGTGGTTGCAGGGTCTCTCTATGCAGCTTGGATCATAGTGATTCTCCTGTTTGCACTCTCCCCAGGGCTGGGATTACAGGCTCGCGCCACCAAGCCCCGACTCCATGGCTGGCTCAGCTTACCCTGGGGGTGGGGCTGGCACATCAAGTGCCGGGGATCCAGCCTCAGTCCCTGTGCTTGCCTAAGCTTGCCTAAGCAGGTGCTTTAGTCCACTGACCTATCCCGCTGGCCATCCTTTGCTATATTTAATTGGCTTTTGATTTCTAATTACTGAATTCTTAGGCTTCTTTCTCCAAATCACATTCCATCTCATGGTCAGATGTGTGGAGTGGGGATGTCTTCTCTCAGTCTGTGCCTGAAATTTTAGTTTAGCTACAGGAATACTCAAAGAGCAACTGTCAAGGTTGACCAAGTCTAATGTACTGATTATGTTCTTGTATTTTTTTTTTTTTTTTTTTTTGTCCTTCATGGTTGCATGGGACATAATCTGCTCTACTGTCTTTCCTAGATTCATAAAATGGAACGTTTCATTTACATCTAATTTTTAAACTGTTCGAGGGTCGAACCTATGCTTTCCCTAAACGTGCCTTGAAATACGGTTAGGCACAAACCTGTCCAGTGAACTAGCAGGTACAGGGCACAGGGACTGATTCTCGGTTCTGCCATGCTGGCCACACTCCCAGAGCACTCTGAGATAGCGATGGAGGCTGGGTGTGGTGGTACCTGACTGTAATCCCCGTGCTTGGAAGGCTGAAAACAGGAGGATAGCTATGAGTCCAACCTGTGTAGTGAGTCCCTGCACACCCTGTACGAAAGTGCAAAAAGAAAAACACATCTGAGGTAAGTATTAGTATGCCTTTTTAGGTGAAGCCTGCCAGTATTGATAAGCCACCACATAAATTCTGAAATACGCTTCTGCATCCCAGCTGTACTTGCCCACCATCTGAAGATGTCATCAGGCAACACGAGTACAGACACTGGATCATGAAAAAGTGAGTTATTATCTGCCCTCCACAGGTGAGAACCAAATAAAACAAAACAAAAAAGGTACAACACTTTCCCTAAACTGCTATGGCTTGAGTCGACTTATGTACTGGAGCTAAGATTTTTGTAAAGATACTGATTCACACATGGAGAGTGCTCCCTGCCTTCTGTCCCTTTGCTTCCTTGCAACTATGAATATCAGCCTGTGGTGTAAGGATGCGGCCCTGCTAATGTGTCGTTCTGCAGTTTCCTTGGCATTGGCAGGAGAGCAGGGTGGCCTGGCCTGTTATTGCAACGTGCACTCCAAGATCTCAGGGTATGATGGAATTTCCCTGCATCAGGCGAGCCCCAGCTGAGCGAGAAATTCTGGCCCCGTGGTCTAAAGTTCTGTCCTAGGGAGGGGCTCCCGAGGCAAAGCGAGTGATGCTCAGCCAAGCCAACGCCCGTAGGGAGCAGGTGTGTCCTGCCTCTCTGTCGCGAAGCTAGCATCCAAGCCGCTCGCCTTAGAAACACATTGCCCCTCCAGCTTCTGCCAGAAGTTGGGAGCTAGTTACGAGTCAGTGGCTCCCAGATGGTAAGGCATTACATAGCCACTTCATGCACTTGATGGCCAGAAGAGTGCCAGGAGCTGGGTCCAGGAAGCCCGCCTTTAAGTCCATTCTCAACGTGATTCTGACAGAAATGGCATAGGCCAGCATATTGAAATCACTGAGCCAGGTGGTGGGACATACAGCGTCCCCTTTCACCAAGGAGAATCCACAGGCTCATGACGGCATTTCTTGCCACTTGCATTCAAGTACACATCCTTTTCTACCAAACCAAAATTTGTGTTCAAAAGAGGAGGAATTATCTATGCCAACATATTCTGAGGTAGAGTTTATCAAAGAACGTGCTGTCTGCTACGCAGTGAGGCATGAATTAATTGCATTTTCCTACCTGTAAATAGTATATCACTAGGCTTGCTTAACAAGGCACTTCACATCAAATTGCCACACCGCCCTTTCAGTCTTTTCTGACCTCCAGGAGGTGGCTCTTACTTCATAATGCTCAATGAGCTATAGGTGGCTTTTCTATGGCTTAGAAGGAACCCCGCCCCCCTTGAGTCCTCATTCCACTATTTCTCGCCGGTTGATCATTTTCTGAGCTTTTGTTTCTTGAAGGACTGTCCAGTGGCTGTCCCTTTCTGTACCCTCACATATTGGCACAGCCATGAAAATTCTCAGTATTCAGCTCAGGTTAGATGCTAATTTACCAAAGAAGCATGTCCTGCGCTTAACCACCAGGAAAATGGAATTTTCCCCTGGTGGATATCGGGGGTGCCCATCTTGGCTGGCATGGAGCCCTGTAAGCCTGCAGCGCAGGATGGATTGAAAAGACAAAAACAAGTCTAGTTTTGTACATAACACGCGTCATACACCAGAAATTTCCGAGAAAAGGAGGCCAAAGTCCTGGCTTACAAGGCACGCCTGTAGCATCTTCCACCAGGACGAAAGACTGTGTGCAGGAAGGAACGGACAAAGGAAAATGGGTCTAGGGCCCCAACGGCAGGGCAACGTGCGAAGGTAAACATATGAGATGAAGCGCAAAGCTTCAACAGTTTGATCCAAATGTACCCCAGAAGTCTCCCATGTTCCGGGGTGAGAATTCGGGGGATGTGGTAGTCATCAGTGAATTAATTAACTGATGAGATTATCATATATTCACATTTATCAATGGATTAATTAGCTATCTTATGCATTTAGTGTAGGGGTCTACAGGGTCTGCAGTGTCTCACTGTGTAGCTTGGACTCACAGTGGTTCTCTTGTTTTCAGCTTTCCAAGCGCTGGGATCCTAGGTGTGCACCACCACCTTTGGTCTCAGTTCCAATCTCTGTGTATCCCGGGGATGGGGCGGACAGAGCGCACTGGGCATGGAGCCCTGGCTGCTGTGCTTTGCCTAAGCACATGCTTCACTCCGCTGAGCTGTGTAGCTGGCACTCAGTGAATTAATTGATTAACAAACTCAGACTTGAGCATGCCATTTGGAGTTGGGGTCAGATCAGTGGAGGCGTTCACTGGCTGTGACCTGGAAGGGGACGGTCCTGTCTGCACCTGCTGTCTTCGTTGCTGTCTGTGCTTTTCCCACTGCCCTACACTTTCCTGCCCACTGTGAGCTGCAGAGCTTTCTTGTCCTCTGGTTGTCTGCCACGAGGCTTTTACCTTCCATCTGTCCACCGCTGACTGAAATCTCTGGAACTGTGAGTCAAAATAAAGCCCTTCTCCCCTGAGGCAGGGAGGAGGCCGGGATCAGCAAGGGCAACCCTGTCCTCTCCATGTATCGGAGTCAGGCTGCAAGCCTGGTGTAGGGGAGCCCCTCAGCACGAGTTGGGCCTTTCCACTATCCACACCCAGAGTGGTGCTAAACTGGTCAATGGAGTAATTCATGGATGATAACCTTAGCTCACAATCACCCACCTTAGACCCAGGCAGCTCTGCAAACCCCAACCCAGGAGTACCGTAGGCTTTGTAGCGCCATCTGTATACCAGCTGTAGACCTCAGGGATGACGCAGGGTCGTACATTCTTCACATCAGGGCTGAGCTGCCTTACGTAGACCAGAATTTATTTCTGGTGTGCAACAAAAAATGTGGAGAAATACAACGAGCCTTTCCTTCCACTTCCTGTTTCTCAGGTGCTGTCATGTGCTTTTGTCTAGCTGCCCCCCGCAAGCATCATGACGGGGTGGTTCTCAGCGTTTGTGATTTATTCACGACCCAAGGCTGGGATTACGGGTGGTGGGCGACCTGCATGCAGGGACAGCCTGCAGCGGTGCTCCCCGCTGTGCTCTTTGCTGTTTTCCACCAGCATGAACAACTGCTCTCTGCCCTGCGCCTCTCAGCCTTGCTGCCGGCCGAGTATGGACTGAAGTCTTCACTAACTCTGAGCTAAATAAATCCTTCCTTTCCTAACTCTGGGCATCAGATATTTTCTGCCAGCAATGAGACAAAAGTAACTAATACAGTTGCCTGGACTCAAAAATAATTTTTAAGTGTCAGAAACTTCTTTGGTGACAAAATTTAGGTCCCTGCACTATCTAAAATCCTGGCTCCCTGCCACTATCTGGCCCTGAAGTGACTTTATATGTTCCCATACCCATTATTTATGCACACCCACAGGGATCTAAAGATCTGCGACCGCCGGGCCTTTGCTGCTTTGTGCCCTCTGAGTCCCAGGGTGACGAAGTCATGTTCATAGCAGCACGGGCCTGTGAGGAACAAACAACTTTCACAGCTCTGCTGTGTATGGTTTTATAGCGCTAATTTATTTATTTGTCCCCATTCTCTCCCTTGCTAATGACAGCTTCCTCACAGTAGAAATGACTAAAGTTCTGGCTTTATGCTAACTTTTTTTTTTTTTTTTTTTTTTTAGTAAAACTGCCCTCCTTGTGTAGTGCAGTAGTTGGCAGGACATGAATAGCAAGCAGCCTTGCCACGCACTTGCAAAGCTTTCGCACATTAAAAACTAAAAATACCCACGCTGAATCCGTGGCTTTGCTCTGTGGCATAGACGAGTTTCGGTGTTGCTTTCCTTCATCACCGGTTGCTTGCATGCTCAGGATGTGTGGTCACCACCCTGTTTTGTCCCTGACACACTTGCAAATTTGCAACCCGAGCGGGTCATGGCGAGCCTAGTTTGGCGGCAGGCCACGTGTGTCTGTTACTCTTGTCTTGGTGGTGGGGCCAATACCTGCCCCCCAAAACGAAGGAAGGAAAGATTTGCTTGGCTCACAGTTACTGGAGGCTTCAGTCCGTGCTCGGCGGGCTGCAAGGCAGCATGGCACACGGCAGAGGGCGGCAGTTCATGGCGGGGCCACAGAGCAAGAGCAAAGGGAAAGGGCAGCAGCAACAGGCCTGACAGAGAGCAGGTCTGTCTCCCTTAACTTGCACGCAGGCTATCTGAATGCCCCAGGTGGGCTGTAGCACTCAGACCCACAATCCCAGCAGCGCTCGCACCCATAGTCCCAGCAGCCCTCACACCCACAATCCCAGCAGCTCTCACCCATAATTTCAGCCTTGGATCATGAATTAATCACACACTGTAGAACTGCATATCTGTGGCTGCACGAGGCTTTCCGGGGACAACTACACACACACCATGACACCATGTAAGATTGGGCTGGCTGCAAGAGCAGATGAACATGAATCCTTGGGAGCCTGAGCCTCCCCTCTTGCGGGGACCAGCCTGCGTCACTAGCTGGAGCACAACGGGGGCCCCCGGTGTGTACCTTGGTATCTGGCCTCCCACGGTGCTTCTTGGCTTCCCCAAAGCAGGGCGCCTTCTGTCTGAAGCAGCAACGTGCCTCAGCGCTGGGAGGAAGCACCCAGGCCTCTGAGGGCCTAGGCTTCTTTTCCAACTACTTGAGACTTTCACGGATAGATGGGTGCAACTGGAATCCATGGTCATCAGTGACACACATCAGACACGCATGGCTCACCAGCCTGTCGTCTCCCTAGTGTAAGACCTGAAAGAGCAGACAGGGTCTGAAAGATAGAACGAGTCCTGTGAAAGGGAAAGAAGCTGTTCAGAGGGAAGCGACAGCTGGAATGAGGAAGGCAGAAAGAATAAAGCAAGGGCGGGAAAATGGAATAAATAGGCGCAGACGCAGGACAACTAGGATAACTGTTCTGCTGATTTCAGCGGGTGCACTAAAAGGTGAACACAACAGGTGGCCGAACACATCAGCGGATGAAAGCCCCTGCAAGCAGACACAGGGTCCGAGGGTTCAATCCCTGGGCCTGCCTGCTGACCCCACCCCGGGGGCACGCTGAGAAAGTGCTTGAGACGGGCCGTGCTGGTGTGCACCTGTAATCCCAGCTCTTGGGAGGATGACTCGTGAGTCTGATCTAGTAGTGACACCCAGAACACCTGTAGACCCTTCCCTAAAAAATGAAGAAAGAAAAAAAAAAAACGCAAGAAAGAAAGAAAGAAAAAAGAAGTTAAGGTTTCTCTTCTTTGTGTGTGTGTGTACTTAGTACAGATTCTACAGGATCTGACTATGTAGATCGAACTTGGAGTGATGATCCTCCTCTTTTCAACCTCCAAAGTGCTGGAATTACAGATGTGCGCCACCACGCCCACTTTCAGCTGCCTTCTAAGCATGCCCTGGAGGTGGGGCCAGCAGGGCAGGCTAAGAATTGAAACCATAGCTAATGTGCTCTGCCTATGGAGGTGTTTTAATCTGCTTAGCTCTATCTATCTATCTATCTATCTATCTATCTATCTATCTATCTATCTATCTATCTATATCCTCTCTCTCCCTCTCTCCCTCCCTCTCTCTTCCTGTCTTTCTTTCTTTCTTTCTTTCTTTCTTTCTTTCTTTCTTTCTTTCTTTCTTTCTTTCTTTCTTTCTTTCTCTCTTTCTTTCTCTCTCTCTCTCTCTCCATTCCTTCCTTCCTTTCTTTCTCTCTCTCTCGCTCTCTCCCTTCCTTCCTTCCTTCCTTTCTTTCTTTCTTTCTTTCCTTCCTTCTTTCTTTGTTTCCTTGTGTTGTGGTATCAAAGATTGTACTAAGAACCTCCAGCTTGCCAGGACTACACTTACCGGCTGAGCCATATCCCCAGACCTTGGAAATGTATAAAAAACAAAGTCCATCAAGTCCATCAAACCCAAGTATTCCCCTACTATGCATTATCTTGGAAGAGTTAAACACATCCCATTATAGCAATTCCTTGATACCATTGTGGATAGCAGCATAAGTTGCAATAAGTCAGTCATGGAAGCGTGCAGATTCCTTAATAAATGAATGGATAAAGAAAATGTGGTATGCTTATATAATAGAGTAGTACTCTGTTCTAAAGAAGGATAAATTTGAGTTATTTGTAGGAAAAGAGGGTGCACTTTTAAAACATAATCTTACAAGAAGTAAATGAAGTATACAAGCTTAAATATCATATGGTTTCAGCTGACAAAGACAAAGTAGAAATAGAGATCAAAATAAAAGACGCATGGAAATGGGCAGATAGATCTTTTTCAAAAGGAAAGGGGAACTGGAGGTGCAAAGGAGGGAGAAACGAAGAAGGAGAAGTGGGAACGTAAAGTAGGCGTCTCATGCATGTACACCACATGCCCATACTTGAAAGAATTGCAGCCCAGGGAGATGGCTCAGCAGCGTAAGTGCCTGCCTGGCAAGCACAAAATCCTGAGTTCAATGCCTGATACTGCCAGTAAATGAATAACTAAAGTAAAATTTTAAAGAGGAAATAATTGCAAACACATGTTAATTTTTATTTTTTTTAGAAAAAGAAATGCAAAAAAAAAAAAAAAAAAAAACCTCCCACAACGTCTACAGAATTTCACAAAACAAATGATAACAATTCAACAATGGTTGTTATAACCTATGTTGTTATCTTCAAATTAGTGGTTCACATTACCAGAGAGAAACACGTAGGATTGATCAAGAGATTATTAGAAAAATGATAAACCAGGGCCGGCCACAACTGCTCAGTGAACTGAAGCTCAAACAGGCACAGGGGCCAGGGTTCGATGCCTGCCGTGCTGTGCCAGCCCCAGCCCCGTGGCAAGCTGTGGTGAGGGAGGCTGGGCGTGGTGCTGCGTGTCTGTGATCCCAGCGCTTGGGAGGCTGAACTCTGGAGGATCACTGCGGGTCCGATCCGCGTAGTCTGTGTAAACCTTGTGCCAAATACATAAAAAGAGAGGCAAATAAGTGACTAAACAAACACACAAATAAATTAAAAAAAGGTCCGCATGGCTTTCCATAGCACTTTTGACAGATTATAGTTCCCATAACAAGGTAGAAGCGTTCTGTTTTTCAGCACAGCCTTGCCGGTATTTCTTATTGTTTGACTTTTTCGTTTTGACGACTTTTGTTCTTTCTGGATTAAGATGCCATCACCATGTTCTTTCAATTTTTTTTTTTTTTTTTTTTTTTGGTCTTTTTGAGACAGGGTCTCCCTGTGCAGTTGAGGCTGGCCTTGAGCTCACTTTTGTAGCCCAGGCTGGTCTTGAACTCGCACTGATCCTCCTGCCTCAGCCTCCCGAGTGCTGGGATTACAGGCGTGCGCCACCACGCCGGGCGTTGTTCTTTCAATTTGAATTTCTCTAGCAGCCAGGGATGCTGATAATGTTATTTTTCCAGATATTTGTGGGCTTTAGGTATTTCTTCTGTTGGGAAATTTCTGTTCTTTGCAGTTTCCCGCTTTATTGAGTCCTTTATTTTTGGGGATCTGTGTGTAGCTCTTTAGATATTCAGGGCATTCACTCATGGTTCGGTATGAAGAAACTGAGCAGTGCCCAGCACCGCTCCCCGGGTCTCTGACTGACTGATTTTCTAAAATGTATTTCTAAAGACTCCATTTCATTCGGTTCTAGCCTGATCTAGAATCCTCTCTGTAAACAAAAATAAGTGTGTGCTGTTGGTCTAATGTGGGTGTGGGCTGTAATAACGTTCCGACTTGCATCGATTGTACCCTGTCCCGAAGGTTCTGGTGTGTTGTGCTAGAAACATTGTTTTTTTAATTCATGTTTTACCTACTGGCTGTTCAGGAGTTTGTTATTAAATTTCCAGGAGTTAACGAATTTTCTAGTTTTAATACACAATTATATCATAGTATACGTGAAGTAGTTTGAGTTCTTTCACATTTACTGAAGCGGTTTTGGAGGACTCGTGTGTGTTCAGTTTTGCAGAAAGTTCCACGTGCTGTTGGCTGTAGTTGTATGCTGATATACTGGAGAAGCGGTCCTTGTAGCTCTCTGGCAAGTCCCCTTGTTCACAAGGGTATTTGCGCTCTGATATATATTTCTTGGTTCACTTTTGGTCTATTTCATATGTCTCGTTGTGAAGGTATAGAATGAAAGACATTGTTATGGTTTATGTCTAGTTGTCCCCCCAAAGCCTCATGGAGTCATTGGGCGGGGACTTCTAGAGTTTGAGACTTGATCCATGATCCCTGGGATTATAGGTTTTAGTACTGATGGGATCATGGGTGGAAGTACTTCTGGGATTATGGGTGTAGCCTAGGGCGGGAGCTAAGGCGGAGAGCCTGAATGTAAT
>PVJA010051909.1:0-12621 GCA_004027025.1 Myocastor coypus
CTCCCAGCGGTGCGGTTTGGGTCTGGGCTGGAACAGGAAGTTAGTCGCGGGAACGCAGAGGCGGGGCAGAGGGGCGCAGGGAGCTTACCCGCGGTGGGCGCGCAGGCTCAGCTCCCAGCGGTGTGGTCTGGGTCTCCTTTCTTTCTTTTTGAGACAAGGTCTTGCTACGCAATTCAGGCTGGCCTTGAAACTGACTTTTATAGCCCAGACTGGTCTTGAACTTACACCGATCCTCCTGCCTCAGCCTCCCAAGTATTGGGATTACAGGCATGTGCCACCACACCTGGCCACATATGTGTTCTTTAACCTTCCAAACTCGCCTGTGAAAGTCATCCTTGGGCCCCCTAAGTGTGCCACTAATCCCTGAAACACTTAGTCTTTCAGGAAAATGCCATTTAGTACATTAACTTCAAGATAGCCCTTTCCTGCCATGGATGGTGCTGCATACCTGTAGTCCCAGCCTTTGGCAGACTGAGCCAGGAGGATCTCTGTAAGTTCAAGGTCAGTCTGAGCTACATAGTAACCTCAAAGCCAGCCTGAATTTGAGGGAGACCTTGTCTTAGAAAGCCTAAAAACAAAACACAATAAAGCCCTGGTGTTTTCCTTACCTATAAGATAGTCTGGTGATCAGAAGGTAACTAGAGGATGGATGAAGAAAGGTAGAAGGAAGTAATGGGGAAGAAAATAATCAAAATATGTTATATGTGTCAATCGATATGCCATCATTAATTTCATTACTTTTTACAATACTTTCCAATGTAAAAGAAAAAGTGAAGGAGGCAAAACTCCTAAAATCATTCTTGGAAACAAGTATTATACTGACAGGAAAACTGGAGAAAAACTCAATTAAGAAAGAGAGCTACAGGCAAATCTCTCTCATGAACATAGGTGCAAAACTCGTACCCAATAGAATACATCAAATCATCAAAAAGATTGTGCACTATGACCAGGTTGCACTCATCCCATGGATGCAGGCATGGTTCAACATATGAAAATCTATAAATTTAACATGCTATGTTAACAGAGTCAAAATGAAAAACCACATGATCGTCTCAATTGATACAGAAAAGACTTTTGACAAATTCCATTACTCATTCATGATCAAAGCCCTATGGAAAATTGGAATAGATGGATGGCCTTTACCTCAAGCTGATAAATTTCATCTATGACAAGCCAGTAGCCAACATAATTTAAATGAAGAAAAATTTAAAGCTTTTATTCTCAAATGAAGTACAACACAAAGATGTCCCCTATCATCACTTCTATTAAATATAGTTCTGGAATGATTAGCTAGAGCTGTTAAGACAAAAGAGACACATAAAAGCAATAAGAATAGGTAAAGAAAAAGTGAAACTATGATTATTTGCAGACGACATGGTACTGTACTTGGAAGACCCAAAAAGCTCCACCAAGAATCTCCTGGAATTAATACACAAATTCAGGAACATAGTGGGATACAAAGATAATGTCCAAGAAACAAGAACATTCCTCTGCACAGATAACAAACTCACTGAGAGAGAATTTGGAGAAACAATACCCGCACAATAGCATCCAAAAAATGAAGTACCTAGGAATTAATCTATCAAAGAAACTAAAAGTTTTTATACAATGAAAATTGCACTACTCTGAAAAAAAGACTAAAGAGGATTTCAGAAAATTGACACATTCTTTGCTTTCGATAGGAAGAACCAACATTGTGAAGATGGCCATACTCCCAGAATTGTTATACAGATGTAATGCAATACCTATCAAAATATCATCAACATACCTCACAGAACTAGAGAAAATATTCTTAAGATTTATTTGGGCCCAGACAAGACCTAGAATAGCAAAGGCCATCCTGAGCAACAAAAGCAAGGGAAGCATTACTATCCCTGACTTAAAATTATACTGTGAAGCTACTGTGATAAAATCAGTATTTTAGTGGCAAAAGCCAGACCCAGGGCTCAGTGCAAAAGGTTAAAAGATGCAGATACAACTACAAAGACACTCAGCTATCTCATCTTTGACAAAGCTGCCAAACATATTCACTGCATGAAACAGCCTTTTTAACAAACGGTACTAAAAAAACTGGCTCTCCACATGCTGAAAACTAAAACTAGACATAGGACTATCACCACGCACTAAACTAAAGTCAAAATGGACTGAAGACCTGTACTTTAAAACGGAAACACTAAATCTCCTGGAAGAGAAAGTAGGTGGAAATTTGAAGACACGGGGTTAAACAGACAGTTCATGAACAAACACCAAACAGCGTGGTTAATATCACAAAGAATCAACAAATGGGATCTTATCTTATTGAGAATTTTCTACATGTTAAAAAAATCATCAACAGATTGAGAAAAAGTCTTAACTAATAATCACTCAGGCAAAGGTCTTCTATCTAGAATATGTAAAGAATTAAAAAAAAATTAGGCCCCTGAAATTTGAAAGACCCAATCCAAAAATTGGATTCTGAGACAAATACACATTTCTTAGAGGAAGAAATACAAGTGGCAAATAAGTACATGAAAAAATATTCCACAGCACTGGCCATTTAAGAAATGCAAATTAAAACAAAATTGAGATACTATTTCACCCCAGAAAGAATGTCTACCATATGGAAGTCAACCAACAACAAATGCTGGAGAGGCTATGATGAAAATGATGAAAAAGGAGGCCTTCTCCACTGTTAGTGGGAATGTATACTGGTACAACCATTATGGAAATCATTGTGGAGATTCCTCAAAGCCTAGGGCTGGAAATCTAATTGAAACCAGATATTCCTCTTCTGAGTATTTTCTTAAAAGAACTAAAAACATTATGCCATAATGATATATGTGCACCCATGTTTATAGCAGCACAATTTTTCATAGCCAAATCTTGAAAACAACCAAAATGCCCATCACCTGAGGAATGGATAAAAGAGATGTGGTATTTTAATATAATGAAGTATTACTCATCTATAAAAAGGAGACAAACTTGAAATCTTTATAGGTGAGAGAATGCAACTAGAGGTTATGCTCATAAGGGAAATAAACCAGAATCACATGTGTAATTATCATATTATCTCTACAGTGTAAGAACCTGAAACAAGAAATAAAACCTGAAATGTATAATAGATATAGTAAAACATAGAAAAACTGAACTTAAGGATTAAACAACAAAGATGAGAGAAATGAGAAAAGGTAGGAAAAAAAGATGGGGGATGGACTAATGAGATAGTTCAGTGGACTAAGTGCCTGCTTAGGCAAGCACAGGGACTGGGCTTTGATCCCCAGCAACACATGCCATGTATTCCCAGCACTTGGGAGGCTGAAAGCAGGAGGATTACTTGCAGGAGTCCGAGCTGCATAGTGATACCATGTATCAAATACACAAAAAAAGGAAAGTGGAAAAATATGCAAGTACATCTACAGGATGGCCAAGATGATTGTACTAATAATACCTACTGGTTTTTTGAAAATAGTACTTAATGTTTAGAATTTTCAGTTTGAGTATTTTGTATGCTGATATATGTGCTGTGAACAACTACATCGAGAACAGCAGTATGTAACACAAAACCCAGGATTGAATAACTCTCATCTTGGTCTTCTAAATATGTACCATTTCTACAGGAAGTTTTATTCTTTTTTTGGTGCCGAGGACCGAACCCAGGGCTTCCAGCTCACTAGGCAAGCATTCTACCGCTGAGCCAAATCCCCAGCCCCAATATGTACCATTTCTAATGCCTTATCAATTATTATACTCTTTAAAATAAATTAAATAAAAAGACAAGGAAAAATTAAGATTTCTTGAAAGCAAGTGTCAATTTTCAATTATTTTCCCAATCCTGAATAACTGTATCTGTTAATCTGAGCTAACAAATTTGACAATAAAAATAGACAATATAACAACCATTTTTTCTGTATTTAGGACAGGGTCTACAGGGTCTCACTGTGTAGATCAGACTTTCAGTGTGATCTTCCTGTTTTCAGCCTCCCAAGTGCTGGGATTACCGCTACCATGCCCAGTCTCAATTACCATCTCAGTGCGCCCTGGGGTGGGGGCTGGCTCGGCATGCCTGGGATGGAGCCCCCAGCTGCTTTGCTCTACCTAAGCAGGCACTTTAGTCCACTGAGCTATCAGGCTGGCCCAACAACTATTGCTAATTAGCCATTCGTGTTTTGAAAATCTGTCAATATGTATTGTATGTTACCCTGCTTTGTCTTTTTTTCTATTTATTTTTGCTTATATTTTTATGCTTCAGAATAAAATAAAAATTTTAAAGGACAGAAAACGTAGAGTGGGAAACACATCATACAGAAATGTTGCAGATGGTCCCAAAGTCAGAATTCTTTAAACAAAATGGAATGGTCTGTCTGTTATGCAAGGAGGATTGAAGTGTGAAACAATTTACTGGAATATGAAGTGTCTTTTTGAAAGATTTCACTTGGACAATACAACTGAGATAGGCTCAAATGGATTTAAAATTCAAAGGGTTAGAAAGTGGAAGGCCTTCTAAAGTGTTTTTGTTTTCTCCTTGTCACAAGAGTTTTTAGACACTTTTATTGTCATTAAGTGCTGACCAATGAGAAAAAATAGTTTATACTATAGGATAAAACAAAACATGTACTGTGCTGTTTTTTTCAAAAGTATTATCTGTAGAGATAAGAAACTAAGAAGTGAAGAACAATAAACAAAGCTTAGGATGGGTTGTAATCTGTTACTTAGGGATTTTAGAAAACTAGAATTAAAAAAAAAAGTGTAATAGCTTAATCCTGAGTGATGTCTCCACCTTTACTTGGGACATTGGTGATTATCCCCCTCTCCTCCCTGTAAACCTTCTACTGTATGACCTAAATAAAAAGGAGATGCTTCTAGAGTTCTGGGCTCATTTCGAGAGAGACAGATCTCAGTGCGACCTCTGAAGCTACATTCATTGGGTCTTCTCATCATTTCTTTCTGCTCTGGATCACAACATACAACAAATTTCAGAGATACTAGGGTGGGATAAAAAAACAAGCCAGGTTTTGATTACATAAGGCAACCTTTATTTGAGTGCTAGTTTTGCCATTACCCAGCTCTCTTGGCCAAATCACTTCCATCTGGGCCATCATTCTCCTACTTGCCAAATCTGAATGACAAGGGAGATATTAGATTAAACAGTCTTTATTTTTTTTATTTTTTGAAGGAAGGAAAGGTTTATTCAGCTCACAGTTACTGGAGATTTTAGTCCATATTTGGCTGGCTCCAAGTCTGAGTAGAACATGGCATACAACAGCAGTTGATGGCAGCAGAACAATTGCAACAGAGGCAACGGAGAGTCTGTCTGTCTTTTTTTTTATATTACAATCAGGCTATCGCACCAGGTTATCTGCCTCAGACCACACCTATAATGCCAGTGGATTATAAATTCGTCTCAAACTCTAGAGGTCCCCGCCCTATGACTGCATGAGGTTTTGGGGAGACAACTAGATGCACACCATAACATTCTGCCCCTGGACCCCCAAAGTCTCATGCACATCCCTTTGTGCAGAAGACATTTTAGTACATCTTGAAGAGTTGCCAAAGTCTTAACAGTTTCATTGTTGTTGAAAAGTCCAAATCCCAAGTCTCCTCCAAGATCCAAGGCAAACTCTTAACAGTGAGCTCCTGTCCAAAAGAAAAGTTAAACACATTAAACACATCCAACATTCAAAGGCATGAGATAAACATCACCATTCCAAAAGTTGTAAACAACAGGGGAATACAAAACAATGGGACCAACACAAGTCTAAAATCCAGCAGGGCAAATGTAAAAATCCCATAGGTCCAACTGGAACATCCGAAGCGGTCTGCACTGAGTTGTGAGCTCCAAAGACCTTACAGGGTTCTGCCCCTAAGGCACTCTTCGTGGTAGCTTCTGTGGCTTCTCTCTTAGGCTGGATTTGCTCTCTCTTTGCAGTTTCCCTTAGGTGATCCAGGTTCCTGGCTTTTCCAAATTTCTGGGGTTTCCACTGAATTGGCTTCTCACTTTCTGCTTCACATACTGCCCTCTCAGAAGCACAGTGCCTGGCCTCCCAAGCCTTCTTCTGGAATCAAGGTGGAAACCTTGTTTTATTTATGTATTTATTTATTTATTTATTTATTTATGTATTTATTTATTTATTTTGATTTTTTTCTTGTTTCAGAACTTTTGTTTATTTATTTATTTTTATGGCTGGCTCAGCTTGCCCTGAGGGCAGGGCTGGCACAGCATGTGGTGCCAGGGATCGAACTGTGGTCCCTGCAGCTGCCTAAGCTTTCCTAAGCAGGCACTTTAGACCACTGAGACATCCTGCTGGGCCAAGGTGGAAGCCTTCTTAACCTCACAATTTCTGCGTTCTGAATGTGCCTAAAACCAGTGCCACGTGCATGATGCAAAGGTTTGCTGCTAGCTTAGGCAGTAGCCAGGCTTCCTTCTCTCTTGGTTGTAGGGGTTGAACACCTGGCTTGATGAACACTCTGACCCTGATTCCAAGAAACAAATTCTCCATGCTGGTGCCATTTTGGAACCTGGTGTTGTTGCTGCCCTCATTCTGGAACTTTGGTCTCTGTGGCTTCCTTCCCAAGGCCAGTCTTTATAGTCATTTCTCCTTCTGCAGGTGGTGTTTAGCATGTCTCTTTCATTGAGATTACATTTTCTTTATTACAAAATGAAAGTACTGGCCTCCAGTTCCCTGAAGATCCCTCTCTAATTTTGTTATTTAGAGGCTATGGTAAGAAGACATTTCCTGTCTACTTGTCTGCCCCAGCACCCTATAATAGCCCTCTGCTGGACATCAAGGTCTTGAAGCAGAGAAAGTACTTCAGAGCAATGGGATAGTTCATGCCTAAACAAAGAAAGATTATGGCATATTAGAGGACAGCAGAATGGAGTAGTGAGAGAGATGGGCCCCGGTTCTGACTTCATTACTCTCCAACTATTAGGATTTGAGAAATTCACAGAAAGCTTCTGAGCATTACTGTACTTATAATCAAAGCATGCTTTGTGAGATGATGACCAAGTGAGAGTGAAAGGGCTTGTTCTACAAATATCTCTTATGGGCAAGTATGTTATTCAACAGGTACACACTGCCGTAGGCTCCATTCTAGCTAATAAGACCTTGAGCCTCAGTAGGTGTGAAATATTTTGCTTATCATGCCATAGCAGGTATTATCATCCAGGGTTTCAAGAACTCCTGTCTTCTTAAAGATAGTTGGAAAAATCCTCCTTCCCAAACCCTTGTGAGTCAAGCCTCATTCATTTCCCTACCTCTTCCAGGATTGCTTGTTTAGAAACTGGTAAAGTCTTGGGAGGCTGAGGTAGGAGGATCAGTATGAGTTTGAGACCATCCTGGGCTACAAAAGTGAGCTCAAGGCCAGCCTGAACTGCATATCAAGACCCTGTCTCAAAAAGACAAAAAAGAAATAAAGAAGGAAAGAAAGAGAGAAAGAAAGAAAGAAAGAAAGAAAGAAAGAAAGAAAGAAAGAAAGAAAGAAAGAACTGGTAAAGAACAATCAATGAGGATGTGTGGTCTTTAGGCTCTGTGTTGACCAAGGTGGTTTAGAGGATGCTAAGCCACAGCCACATATGAGCCAAGAAGAACACCCTGAACAGACAAGTTGAAAAGACATCTAAATTTGTGATGATGACAAACTATGGAAAGGTTTTCTATGAGGTTCAGATGAGGAGCAGAAATTCCAGTTGCTTGTACTTGAGCAAATGTAATGCTGTTGCCATGAAAGGGTGGACTACCATTCTGGTTGCTTAAGGATCTTCTGACCCAAAGGACCTACAAAAGGGGACAGGAAAGTGGTGGCAGAACTATGTCACAAATACAATGATGTCCTGTAAAGGTGACACAGAGTCCTCCCTTATGCTCATATCTATAGCTATATATCTATATATCAATTGATAGACATAGATTTTTTGTGCTACTAAGGATGGAAGCCAGAGCCTTTAGCTTTCCAGACAAGCACTCTACCATTGAGCTGTATCCCCAACCGTTTATAAATGCTTTTTGATACAAGGTCTTTCTACATTGCACAGTCTGGGCTCAAGTTTGTGGTCCTCCTGTCACAGCCTCCTCAATAGCTGGAATTACAGGTGCACTCAGCTCCTTTTTCTGATCTTTGAGGATTCCAGCTAGCATGGCTGACTCAGGGCACTATAAGAAGTATTGTTTTAGTGCCCAGATTGTTTTTTTTTTCATACACTACTCCATTTAATCCTCCCTCTATTCGGCAATTATTTACTAAGTTCTACTCTGCACAGAATCTTGTAATGTACACATTAACTCAGGGAAAAAAATCATACATAGCTTCACATTTCAAAGGAATCTTTTGTAATGAAAGAGACAGACCCATAAACTATAGTTCAGTGTGCAACATTTTACAAAATATGAAGAAGATGAAACGATTCATGAAAGAGGGATGTTCACCATTTTTGGATATAGGATGATGGTTCCTTTCCTATGGAAGTCTTTGCAGGGAAGAGATGATACTTAAGGTGGGACTTAATATAAGAGAGTTGGTCATGCCAATACTGAGGATATTGTATTCTAGGAAGAGGCACCATCATGCATAACAGCATTGATTAGTATGTCAAGAAACTGTAAATGGTAGAAAGTGGTGTCTGGTACTTAGGGTGCAGGTAGGTGGATATGCACCTAAAAGTATTATGAAGAATAATTGGCTTTTTAAATACTATGGCCGGCTCAGCTTTCCATGGGGGTGGGGCTGGCACAGCACGTGGTGTGGGGGACTGAACCACAGTCCCTGCAGTTGCCTAAACTTTCCTGAGCAGGCACTTTAGACCACTGGACCATCTCGCCAGCCCCAAGAATAATTGGCTTGATTTCATGCATGAAAAGAAGTTCAAAGGAAGATTATTTCTATGAAGGTTGAGTAGCTCAATAATGTCACCAAGAACACTGAGTTTCTTGTATTTCTTCCTTATTATCCTTGGTTTGTCAACAACTACCACTCTTTTTAACTGCAAAATTATTACTGGTTCACATCTATACACAACCACATATGGGAAAAATAAGAGGACCACTTCACTGCAAGTGTGTTCTTATGGTAGGCAGAAAAACTAATTCCTCAAAAGCCCCATTACACTGCTCTTTGAGTCTTGTTCATGTTTTAAATGGAGGGAGGAAAGGGAAGGTAAATTTATGGCATTTCTAATTTGGGAATCGGATGCTGTACTACTATGAAGACATAAAGGTTAAAGGCCCAAGGAAGTCAGATTCAGAAGGCCATTTTAATCCCTAAGAATTTTGTAATTCCTCTCTTAGCTTATTTGACAAAAACTGAGTTCGAGGAGTAGCAGAATCAAAATTGCAGTTTGGAAAGAACGCTGATACATAGCTACCAATAATGGACTCTGAAGAGAAGGGTGAGATTAGCACAGGGGATGGAGTATGTACACTGTTTATTTTTTCAGTAAGGTGAGAGTTTGCCTCCCAGGGGATATTTACTAGTGTCTGAAGATGTTTTTTGAGCTGGCACATCTGGGAGAGTACCACTGGATCTAGTGGGTGGAGGACAGAGATATTGTTGACCATCCTGCAAGGCATAGGAAAGGCCTTTCTTGCTCTATTGACTTACTCATTGATTGGGTTCTTTACTGCAAACATTACTCATGTTTTAGTTGTTTTCAAGATGTTTAAAACATGATGTACAATTCAAATCTTGAAAGCAGTGTTGAAAATCAGAATGGAAGGTTGGAGAACAGAGGAAATGAGGGCAATTAATAGATTGTTTCATGTTTAATGTACTGATTTTTATTTTTCTTTCACCTTCCTTTCTTCCCTTCCTCCTTTCCACTTCCTTCCTTCCTTCCTTCCTTCCTCCCTCCCTCTCTCCTTCCCTCTCTCCCTCCCTCCCTCCCTCGCTTCCTTCCTTCCTTCCTTCCTTCCTTCCTTCCATCCTTTCTTCCCCAACCCTTTGCTCCCTTCTTTCCTCAAATTTCTTTTTCATTTTCTCTCACTTAGTGGTATAAAACTTCTCCTCTAATAAAATTTTACAGTGATGCAGTGTATAAATCAATATATCCATTAACACTACTCTGGTGACAGCAGAAGTGGTAGCTAGAGCACTAGCATGTTGTACTCTCCTTTTCCCCTTGTGGTGGTCTGATTGACTTCCAGAGCATTAAGCCTTTTTAGCACCAATTGATATTCCTCAATAGAAGCTCAGATCTAACATAGAGCACATGTGTAAGGGATACAGAGGTTGAGCAGATTCAGAGTTAAGTATGTGGATGTATTTGCTAAAAAATTCACGATAATAACTGTTCTAATTATAAACAGTTTGTTATAACTCTGTGATAAACTTCCAGAGATATCCTAAATTGAATGACAGGGACAGCAGCAAGGAAGAGATGGTGAAGGTTAATCAGTTAACATCTATGGGACAAAAGCAACACAAACTTGTTTCACTTTCATAAATATATGTTCAGCCTTGACTCTTATTTGATCGTAACCCTGGATGCCACAGTTTCCTGTTTATAGCACCAACCAATCCAGCAGAAATAACTACTTCTAAGAGACTAAAACTTTTCCACTTTTATATTGTAGCAGCTCTCTTATCTATGGTCAATGTAGGTTTAATGTAAACAACTTATGTTTTCCATCTTCAGATTTCTATAATAATGATGTTCTCATCTCTGACTCCAGCAGATATTTTCCCATTTGCTCTCTAGCCCCAGTGCTCAGAGTTGTAGGAACATGGTTTCATGATCTGCCTTTCCTGGCTAACAAGTGCAAGGGGTTTACAAACCTTTATTTCAAAGATCCTGTGGTCTCTAGAGTTGGTTTCACATTTTTTATTAAGAAGGGACAATTTTTTGTTCATTTCTAATGTCTATTTTGCTACATTCATTCTATCTGCCTTAGGATTTACACTGAATAAACTGAAAAACCAAAAAACCAGGAGAGATTCAGCAGATAGAATGGATGGAACATGGTCTATTATGCTGGGATAGGAAGAGGGAAGAGTGGAGGACACCTAGGCTTCTCTTCTGCCCTGAGTTAGCAGGTATATGTGGGTGCTACTTATTACAGCAAGGAGTACAGGAAAGGGCAACATGATGAGCTCAGTGTTGGCTGTGTTGCCTTTGAGGAGGCTGAAAGGCATTCAGGCAGAGATGTTGAGTGGACAACTGGACACATGGGTGTCAGCCACTTCTCATCCCTTGGACAAAATGTCCAATACCCACAACTTAAAAGAGGAGAGCTTTATTTTGGCTCACATTGTCAGTCCATGCTCAGCTGGCCTGAACATATACATGACTTGTTGCAAGGGCCTGGGAAGAGGAAGAGCTGCTTACTTCACAGCATCTGGGGAACAGAGAAAAAAGGGAGGAGCAGGGACTAGGGATGCACTTTTCTAGGTCATGTTCCCCATGACCAATTTTTGACCATGCCTCACATTTGAAGGGCCCATTTAGCTAGTAAACTCATTGATGAGAATAAGCCCTTCATGTTCAAACAGCCCTCTGGAAACATAAGACTTTGGGGGACATTTTAATGTTTTTTTTGGCCAGCTGAGCCTGCCCTGCAGACAGCGATGGCACAACATGTGGTGCTGGGAATCAAACCATAGTCTCCTGCGCCTGCCTAAGCTTGCATAAGCAGGCACTTTAGCCCATTGGGCTATCTAGCTGGCCACGGTGGGGGGGTTTCAATATAAATTGTAACAATGGATTGGGAGTCAAGGAGATGTGTGGGCTAAAAACAAAGACTGGGAATCATCAATGTATAGGTGGTGGCTGAAATTTGAAAATGAACAAGATCAGTCAGGCAGAGTACAATGAGCCTAGGTGAATTAGTGAGTGCTTTCTAGAGAACCAACATTAATGTAAGATATACAGATATGTAAGAACTTATAAGATTGATTTATGGAGGACTCTGGCCCGCTTGAGACTTCCCCTAGCCCACCTGAGGACTCCAGCCGACCTGACACTTCCTCCAAACCATGTGAGACCTAGAGTCCACCTGGGACTTCTGGCCTGACTGACACTTCCTCCAGCCCCCTTGAGACCTCCCTCGGCCTGCCTGAGACTTCCTCTGGCCTGCTGTGAACACAGCCTATCCAGCATCAGGCCCACCACGTCAAACCTCCTCTGGCCCACTGTCAGCACAGCCTATCCAGCAGCGAGGCCAACCATGTGAGTCAGACCTTCAGCCAGACACCAGTGTAGCCTATTCAGCATCAGGTCCACTATGTGAGGCCTCCAGCCCGATGCAAGCTTAGCCTATCCAGCAGCGAGGCCCCCCAGGTGAGTGAGACCTCCCTCCCTGAGGCTAAAAGCAGTTCAGCTGGCCCAACAGCACAGACTGAATGACTAACCCACAAGCACGCAGTCCTGCACCAAAGGTCACTGCTATACAGAATGCTACAGACAAGGAGCAAAATGTAATCTCAGGTCACGAGCATACCTGTAACAGATACACGAGACATAGAAGAAAATGGGAATCATGCAGATGAAATCTCTGAATCCATAGCTTCTGAGGTAGACAGACAAGTGCAGAAATATATAGAGCAACTCAGATCAAAGATAACATGTCTGCTGGGCGTGGTGGCTCATGCCTGTAATCCCAGCACTCGGGAGGCTGAGGCAGGAGGATCGGTGCGAGTTCGAGACCAGCCTGG
>PVJA010051910.1:0-12620 GCA_004027025.1 Myocastor coypus
TCCACTTGCAGCTCTCACCTGGGAGTCGTGAGCGTGCTGTACGGTGCTGTGTTTTTTATGTATCTCACCCCAGACAGATTTCCTGAACTTAGCAAAGTGGCATCCTTATGCTATTCTCTAGTCACACCTATGCTGAACCCTTTGATTTACTCTCTCAGAAACAAGGACGTTAAGGAGGCTCTGAAAAGGCTTCTACATCGGAAACATACCGTTCTGTATTGATTATTTTCCACTATTTGACAATGGCTACACATTCTGGTCTTCTTGTGGCATTGTTAACTTTTCTCATGTAACTTACCTTTCCCAAATACTGTTCTTTTTTTCTCTGAGATTAACTCTGAATATTCTGGACATGGGAGTTAGGGGAAATGCTTTTAATAATGATACGTCTCCTTGATCTCATGTAATATTTTATTTTCAGAGAGTCAATCAATGACGTTTTTATCTTTAAAAGTCTTTTTGTATTTAAATATATTGCTTAAACAATACTTCACCAGTTTTTGAGAGTGCTCTTCCCTCCTACACACTATCATTGATGATTGACGAAGATGCCTAGATTACTTCCAAATCAAGTATTTTTTTGTTATTTTTGTATTAGTATGTAAAAAGGTTATTATATTTCACCTTGAACAAGCATTTTTCATGTGTTGCACAAACAGAAAATAAAAATAATAAAAAAGCAATAACTCACCCTTACTAGGTACATTAATTTGGAAACTTGTATTCTGAGCATTCAAGACTGAGCCCAGCTCTGTGATTCTACCAGGTACTGTTTCTTCTTTAGAAAAGGTAAGGTGGGGGTGAAGAAAAATATTCCCTTTAAATTTATTTTATAAATTATTTAGCTGAAGATATTTTCCAAATTATCAACCATCTGCTTTCAAGCACCCCAGATTAGTTTATCTACAACTATCTTTGGGACAACTTTCTGCATTTTTGGTGTCCAAAATGTTGACTGTCTAACAAAATTGTAAACATGCAAAGGATAAAATAGTATATACCTCAGCTCATCATGTACCAGGATATTTACATAATTGTTTGATAAAAATAGTGAAAATTGTATACACAGAGACATAGAGAGTAAAGTTTGCATTGCATTCAATCTGATGATTACTTTGCTCCTATTCCTTTGTTAAATATTTCCCAGTAATAAATGAATGGCACAGATACAAACTGAGGGAGGGAATGAGTACTCAGAACCCTTTGCAGTTCCCCCACATGGATCACAATGGCTGTTTTTCATTAACCCGGCATATTTTAAGGAAGTTGTTGCAGTTGTTTGTGTAGGTTTAGGGTTTACTTGTAACATTTGTGAGGTTAATGAGAAAAGGCCATTGTGATCAATGTAGATAGTAGATATATACATACATAACAAACTACGTATTAAAGAAAGACTGTACAAAAGGACACATGTCTTCTAATTTTTGCACTTAAGAGAGTGCTTCTAATAATTATATGGACAGGTGAAAAGTAAATAACTTCCAAGAAAACTAATGTAAGTAGAACTCCTTTTTTTTAAAAACTCTTGAACTTGATAAAGAACATCTATAAAAAATTCTGTTATCATTGTGAATAAGGCAAGACAATGAGGAAGTAAAAACAAATAAGAATTTAAAAAATAAAGTGGATTATATTCCTCTAAAATTTGTGTGTTGAAGCTTCAACCTGAGTACTTTGGAAAGTGACTATATTGGGAGATAGCATCTTCAAAAACAGAATTTGTGTGAGCAATAACAGCACATTTGGGTTCTAATTCCATGTATTTTATCAAGTTAGTATATAGTGTTTCTCAGAGAAGGGAACTGGAAACACAGAGAATCACAGGATTTATGTGCGCAGAGTTGAACATGTGAGGTGGCAGCCATAGGGCAGTCAACTGTTCACCAACAAGTGATGTATCAGGGCAAATGATCTGTGATGGCACCCTCTCATTGACTCATCAGCCTTCATAACTATAAAAAAAAATTCTTGTTGGTAAAATACTTTGTAATGGCATCCCAAAAAAGTGGGTATGAAGACCAAGACAACAGACCTAGAATTTTCCATATTTGCATAGAAGGATGGAGCAGAATAGAGTGTGTCTCCAGCATTTCTGAATGAGAGGCATCGATGTTGCCATAAGCACAGGAGAGGCACAGTTGGGCCAGTGATTACTGAGATTGAGAATGAAGAGGAAAGTTTGCAGATCTAACTAGAGATCTTGTATTATTTTAAACAGAAACACACAGGAAAAGTGATTACAAGTGCTTGTTAAAAATTTGGCATGCCTCTCAGAAACTGTATGCACAGACCCATGTACAGTTCATCCCCAAAAGTTCCAGATGCCTTCTTGAATCTGCAGATACGCTAATTCATGAGAGCCATTCTCTATACACTGTCCAGTCTATGAAGACTGAGAGGTGCTTTGGTTCCAATACAGAATAATGGAGCACACAAAGCAACAGAGAACTAAGGCAAAACCATAAGCAAAAAAATAAGTTTAGCTGGGCATGGTAGTGCACGCCTGTAATCCCAGCACTTGGGAGGCTGAGGAAGGAGGATTGGCACGAGTTCGAGACCAGCCTGGGCTACAAAAGCGAGCTCAAGGCCAGCCTGAACTTCATAGTGAGACCCTGTCTCAAAAAGCCAAAAAAAAAAAAAAACGTTTAGGGGCTGTGAAGATAGCTCTGTGACACAAGTGCCTGCCTGGCAAGTGCAAGGCTGTGAGTTTGAATGCTAGCCCTGGACAAAAGAAAAAAACAAGTTTTCTGACACTTGGAAGAAAATGTAAAAAAACATATAAAATAGAAAAAATAGGAACTTTAGAGTTGTAGAACACAAAATTTAAAAATTGAATAGAGGAGTCCAAAAGTTGATTTTATTAGGTAAAAGAAAGAATAAGTAAATTTGAGATAGGATATTTGAAGTTGTACAGTAAGAAAAACCAAAGAAGAAAGAAAGAGTAAAAAACTTTGAAAAATGTTTGAAAGACTTATGGAATGTTATCAATTAGAAGAATATAGCTGTTACTGAGGCTCAAGAAAAATAGAGTAGCGAATGAGAAGGCAGTTTATTTAATTAAGAGCCTAAAAGGCCATGATTTGAGGTAATAGATATTTCTCTTCAAGAACCTAGTGGAGTTAAAGTAGGCTTATCCCTAAGAAATACACACCAAGATAAATGTAAGCAAATTTTCAAAATTTTAAATGCTGTAAGAATAAAGTAAGTCATTACATATTGGAAAACTATCACTGAATTTCACATCAGAAACCTGATATCCTAGAAGGGGATGAGATGGTATAGTTAAAATGCTAAAAGGAAAGAAATACAAAGAATCATATGTTTGGAACTCTCTCCTTCATACAATAAAAGAGAAACCAAGTTCTCCTCAGATGATCAAAAGCTGAGAGAGCTCATGATCACTAGATTTGCCTCACAAGAAGTCCTAAAGGGAGCCCTGCAAATTGAAATCAAAGTACACTAAACAACAATACAGAAGTACATGATAGTACAAAGCTCTGTGGTAAAGGTAAATATACAGACAATGTAAAATACTATAATGCTTTAATAATGCTACAAAAGCAACTTCTGTTGACACAGAAGTTAACAGCCAAAAGCATACAATATCATTAACAATAAATTGAGTTAATGGATAGGCAAGATAAGAAGATAGAAGTTGTAATATGAAAAACAAAATGTGTGTGTGATGCAGTAAAAATAGAACAGTTTTATGCAATTAATGTTATCTGCTAAAGTACATTATTAAGACTTTTGGATATAAATTCTTTTGCAGACACAAAACCAAAAACCTTTAGAAGTTGAAAGTGTAAAAGTAAGACTTACCAATTAAAAAAATAAGACACAGAAGACAGCAGAAGAGACAAAGAAGGATGAAATTACTACATGGAAGAAAAACAACAAAATGATATTAGCAAGTTTTTTTTTCTCCATAACTATGTTAAAGTTATAAATTATTAAACTACCCAATTAAAAGATACACAGCTGCGAAATTTTAAAAAAGCAGTCATACTAATAAAGAAATGCGATAATATCACACTCTTTGCAGTTTATAAGACACTTATTTAACGCCAAGCCCAGCAGCCAGCCAGGGCCAGCTGGTTCACTTTGGTTGGGTACAGGTAGTAGGAGTAGCACCCAGCATCCTGACGCAAGCCAAGCCCAGCAGATTGAGATAGAGTTTGCTACAAGTAAACTGGTGAGCTGAGGCATAGTACAAGGCCCAGAAAAGCCCAGGCTGAGGCCCAGACCTGCAGGAGGACCCTCATGACACAAAGGTGGCAGGGAGTAAGTGGAGTGAACTAGTCCAACTGGAAGACTCCATTGTAGAGGACTGGCTTTAACTTGGTTAACTATAATACCCAGCAGAAAAGTTGAACCACAAGGCATAAAAGATAAAGCCAGATTAGTATGATGAGTTGTAAAAGGCTCGACTCTATTGCCTCTGACATTGCCATTTCTGCTAATAACCCAGTACTATTATGGAATATTGGACTGTGTATACAACTACTCTCTGTTAGTTCAATTAAAAGAAATTTTTACAGCAATAATCTTTAGAAGACTTATGTCTGCATCTTGCACTCTGAACATCTACTATGAAGAAAACAATAAGCATTGTATTGATTTTTGTGGCTATCCTACGGACGGGTTCTGGAACTGTCTCATTGCTGTCTCTTCCTTTTCTCAGTACTTTTAATAAAAAATAACAATGTATAATAATGTGAGAGTTTCTAAACACATTAGTAGTACATTTCAATATTTGATACAATGCTTATTGTTGTCCTACTACTGGTTATATAGAGTCCAGGGTGTAGGTGTTATAATTTCTCAAATCATTATTAATACAACCAAATTTCATCTCACTGAACTAAGGGAAAGTAGCTGTATACATAATACAATGTCCAATAATTGCAGTGCATTATTGGTAAAACTGGCAATGTTAGAAGCTATTGATTTAAACCTTTTACAGCTCATCATTCTAATCTAGCTTTAAGTTTTATGCTTTGTGGTTAAAGTTTTTTGCTGGGTGGTCAAGTTTAAGCATGACCTGCATAGCAAAATATGTAACTTTTGTATATCTATAGGTCAGTCAAGCTGGGCATGGTGGCACATGACTGTAATCCCAGCATTTGGGAGGCTGAGGCAGGAGGATCTGTACCAGTTTGAGACCAGCTGGGATAAAAAAGTGAGCTCAAGACCAGTCTGAGCTACATAGCGAGACCCTGTCTTCAAAAGATTAAAATAAAATAAAATAAAATAAAGGTCAGTCAAATCTCCTCGGGATTTTCATTGGAACTATATACAGTGCTTGTAGAACTGTTGTCACTGTTAGCCATCTGGATGAGTCAAAGCCATTGCTTGACCAGTTTGCTCTCTGTGAAAGACTAAGAGAATGCTTGCTCTCTAAGTGACTCTCCTTTGGCACACTATGTGTCTTCAGTCCCCTTCCTCTGAAGCTCCATAATCTCCTTGACCAGATAATTTGGGAAACCACTGAGTTATAGGATGTTATAGCACAGGTTCTCTTATGTCCTGAGTCCACACTGACCTTGAAGGCCTAGGGCCAAAATATTGGCTATCCTTGTAGCCCTTTTTTGTTTGTTTTGTAATTTCTGGTCTGGTATGTAAACTTATATTCTTAAACTGCCAGGAGAAAAGCTTAGTGATATTGTTACTCTATAAAATAGGTACTTGAGCATAACATCTCTGTCTTCTGTGTATCAAACATCTTAGACTTAACTTGGGATTGGTATTTTCTATCAATCATTGATATCCTAACAAATCTCTATAGAATGTGATAAAAGTTATACATTTTTACATCTTTAGAAATCCAAATCTATACAAAATTATAAACAGTCAATCCCATGGCATTTTCCTAGTCTCTTACTCTCATTTAATACCCTTTTTTGTTTTCTCAGAAACCAATAATTTACTTGAGAGTATAGCAGTAACTAAAATTATGCTGGAAGCAGCACACATCTAAAGGACCAGAATGACAGGCATTCCAAGTGTATTTTTACTGTTACACATTGCTATACTTAGTGTCAAAAATATTTTGGAGGATCGTAGGACCATTATCTAATTCATCCTGGGTATGTAAGTGCATGGCTTTGCCCCTGCTATGATTCTTATCTTTTCTGCTTACAGTCACTTCATTGTTTAACCCTTTAGTCCTTGATTTCTAGTCAGTTGTGATATGCCTCTTCATTTTTATTTATTCTTTTGAGATCTTACACTAGGGAGATAATATGATATTTACACATGTAGGTCTAGTTTATTTCACATATGAGTATGTGTTCAAAATACATCCATTTATATATGAAGTCTTCTAGTTTATCATTCTTTATAGCTGAGTAATATTCCATTGTATAAAAGTACAACATCTTTTTCAACCATTCTTCAGATGATGAGCATTTTTGTTGTTTCCAAGATTTGGCTATTAGAAACTGTGCTGCTATAAACATAGCTGCACAGATATTACTATGGTATGATGTTTTTCGTTGTTCTGTGAAAACTCCTGGTAGGGGGATAGCTGGATTGAATGGTCTAAAGAACAAACCCATTAGTTACAAAAGTTTATCATCGCTAAATTTCACTAATTTTTAATAGTATTGCTCCTTGTATTATTGCAAATAGGAAACCACATTTGCCTTAAGCACCTGTTCTTTCTTGGGTAATAATATTGGGAGTTGCTTGGATAATAACTCGCCAAAGCCCTACACCAAAGGATGCAGGACAGTGCCAAATGGAAACCAACATCTCATTCTCAGTCAGTAGAGAAGACAAAATCCTGGGACATGTACAAAATAAGGGTCCCTGACAGATACCTAAATAACAGAGTCTTTACAGAGAGGTTCTAATTGCAGTGATACAGCTACTTATTATGAAACTTTCACAAACAAGCATCACAGAATAGTTTGTCTCAGCACTTGGAAGGCTGAAGCAGGAGGATCAGTGTGAGTCTGAGATCAGCTTGGGCTATAAAAATGAGCTCAAGGCCAGCCTGAACTGCATAATGAGACCCTGCCTGTGTTAAAAAGACAAAAAAAGACAAAACAAACAAAACAAAACAAAACAAACAAGAAAACAACCAACCAAACAAAAAACCTTCTTTGTTTTTGTTTGTTTGTTTGTTTGTTTCTGTCCTTCCTTCCTCCCTCCCTTCTTTCTTTAATTCTTTTTGAGATATTCTCACTAGGCAGTTCAGACTGATCTTGAGCTTAGTTTGTAGGCAGGCTGGTCTCCAGCTCACAGCAATCCTCCTGCCTCAGCCTCCTGATTGCTGGGATTACAGGCATGGCCTACCATCCCTGGCTTGAATACCTTTCTTTCTTATAGTCCTTGTAAACATGAAGAACCTACTCTCTAGCATTCACATGCTTGAGTGAGGAATGGTTTTATCTTAACCGAAAGCTAGAGCATTTAGTTCAACTCGTGCACATGTTTTTCTACATATGATAAGAGTAAGAATACTACTTTTGGGCATTAACTCCAGGAATCCTTTCTCAGGACCCACGTTGTATATGCTTTATTGCACGTGCATGTGTGTGCTTACATTTGTGTGTGTGCATGAGTTACTGGGATTGGACCCAGGTCTGTGCCTGACCTGTATCTAAACCCTTTTTGCTTTTTTTATGTTGAGACAAGGTCTTGATAAATTGGTAATTTGTGTAGGTTGGTCTCAAACTCGTTATTTTTACGTCATAACCTCCAGAAGGACTGGAATGACAAGTGTGCACCACCACATGGGCTCTTGACCTTTTTCATTTTTTGTGGCACCAGGGATCAAACTCAGGACCCTGTGCTTGCCAGGCAAACACTGATTCCACTAAGCTATCTCCCCACCCACTTTTTAATTAGATTATTATTGTTTTGGAGATGGTCTCCAAGTCACCAGGTTATTCACATCACCTTTGAGCTCCTCCTGCCCCAGCCTTGTGAGTAGCTGAACTCCAAGTGCACTGTCTGTGCTTGCTGGCTGGCTGCTCTTTTAGTAAATGTACCTCACTTCTCTTTATGACCTTCAGTATGTAGGGATATCCAGGGCTCAGGGGAGATGCGTTCACGGGCAAATCACAGTCATCATGCAGTCCTGCCCCTGCTTTCAGGCTGCATAGCACTCACTGTACCTCACACATGGGCTCATTGTCTTCCCCCTAAATTGCTCTTTTGCATATTACTAAACCCCAATTTGTAATTAAACAAGAAATTAGAGAAAAAAAAAAGAAAAGAGAAAAAGAAAGAAAAAAGAGTTCTGCTTGAAATAGAAAATAACAAAAAGAAGGAGTAAAATGCAATCTCAGGCCCTGAGCCCACCCAGAACAAACCCAGGAGAACATCAACATAGAAGAAATTGGAAGTCACATACCTGAAATCTCAGAAATAATAGCAAATGAAGTAAGAAGAAGAGTAGAAAAGAAATAAGACCAGAAATAATTTCCTGGGAAAAATCACATGCTCACTATAATGAAAGAATTACTAAGTGCTTTTAAAAGTTACTAAGAATTACTAAGTGTTTCTAAAGAAGAGACTGATAAAAGAAATAGAGGAGAATGCAAAAATAATTGAAAACTTGAAAGAGTAATATAAGAAAGAAATACAATGCATGAAGGAAATTCAGAGATGTATAGGAAATTAAAAACTCCACTAAGGGTTGACAAAACAGCTTGAATGAAAATGAAGATAGATTTTCAGATCTTGAAGGTACTGTTGCAGCCAATGAAAAGGTAAGAAAAGAGTTCTTAAAAACAACCAGGTTCCAGGAAATAATAATTTAACAGCTGCAAGATAATGCAAAGATGAACAGCGCAAGAGTAGCAGGGATCAGTGACAAAGAAGCCAGGGCAAAAGATGTAAAAAGGATATGGGTAGAAGTAATTGATAGGTTTTCCATGACGTTGCAGTAGAGAAACAGGCAGAAGTAAAAATGGAAAAGGACTTTATGGGAAAAGGGCTTTATTTTCTTGGAGGACATGGCAAGAATTTGGGAAGATAAGGAATTCTCTGGGTTGGAACAACGTGAGGCTGAGGCTTTTATGGCCTTTTGACAGGGATGGGACTTGAGGGGGATGTTTAAGAAATACCTGAGGAGCTGATTGGGGCCTTCCCTGAGGTGGCAGGAAAGGGCTGAGTTGTAGAATAAGTGGAGAGGTGGTATTTGGGAAGATAAGCAATTGTTTTAAGGGCTTCAGCCACATTAGATGACAACCATAATGATTCAGCAATTCATTCTAGGGCCAGAACCTATCAGTAATAGCAGAAATCTTCCCAAATACAGGAAAACAATCAGATACTCAGGTAACCAAGGCGTATAGAACTCCAAGTATTATGAGCAAATAAAAACTGCAGTAAGATTTATAATAATTAAGATTCCAGAACAACACAAGAACAACATACAAAAGGCTGCTAGAGAAAACAAAGCACAACTTTTAAAGGAAAACTCATCAGAGCCACAGCAGATTTCTGAGCAGAAACAATCAAGTCAAGAAGAACATCAAGCAAAGGATTTCAAACCTAAAGTGAACAAATTCCAACACGGAGTGGTACATATCGCAAAAGTTTCATTCCAGTTTAATGGAGAAGTAAAATGCTTCCATGACAAAGAACAACTAAAGAAATTCATAATTACCAAGCCAGCCATATACAGAATACTAAAACACATTTTAAAAAAGATCAGAATGACCACATTTACAAGAACAACAGCAGAAATAACCAAACAAATGGGACAAACAAACACAGGAAAAAAGTAGGGAACCAACTACAGGAGAACAACATGACAAACATAAGCCAATATATGTCAGTTATAACTACAAACAAACAATGACTCAATTTAGCAATTAAAAGAAATATATTGGAATATTTGATTAAGAAATAAAATTGAACAATAAGCTATGTACAAGAAACATATTCAACACATAAAGAAATTGGTAGGCTCAAAGTCAAAAGATGGAAAATAGTACCATAAACTCCAAGAGCTCAGAAAAAAGAAGGGGTAATTATCCTGTTTTTCAGACAATCTGAACCTCAAACCAAGAATGATTAAACAAGATAGGAAATTTCACTAAATATCCATTCAGAGAAAAATTGAAGAGGAAAAGTTAACTGCCATAAATATATATGTGCCAATTATGGGAGGATCCAAGTATATAATACAAAGTTTGAAGAAAATGAAAAAATCTAATAACCAACATCCCAATTTATCTCAAAAAGACTGGTCAAGATGACAAAAAAAGCCGGGCATGGTGCCTCACGCCTGTAATCCCAGCACTCGGGAGGCTGAGGCAGGAGGATTGCTGTGAGTTCGAGACCAGCCTGGGCTACAAAAGTGAGCTCAAGGCCAGCCTGTACTGCATAGTGAGACCCTGTCTCAAAAAGCCAAAAAAAAAAAAAAAAAAAAAAAAAAAAAAAAAAAAAAAAAAAAAAAAAAAAAAAAGACAAAAAATAGTAAATAGGTTGCCAATCTTTGAACAAATGGACTCGGTGGACATATACAGAGTGTAGAACCCAGTGACACATAAATATTCTTTTAGGTGCACCTGAGACATTTTCTAAACTGCATCACATACCAGTCCATAGATCATGATTAAGTAAATGGAAGAAAACAGAAATTATCTCGTGCATATTATCTCACTACAGTGCAATAAAAGTGCAAATTAATGACAAAACCACAATACCTCCATAAACATACAGAAATTAAATAACACCCTCATCAGCAATCAATGGACAATTGATTAATTAAAAAGAAATTGACCAATGTCCACAATCCAATGAAAATTCAAACACCACTTACTTGAATTTAAGGGATGCAGCAAAATCAATTCTCAAGGATATTTATAGCAGTGAACTCACACATTACAAAAACAGAATGAGAACTAATAAGTACCCCAATGTTGCACTTCAAGCTTTTAGAAAAATGAGCAAACCAAGCCCAAAGCCCAAAGACAGAAGGAAAGTATAAAGATTAATGCATGAATTAGTGTAATTAGGACAACAACAACAATAGAAAGAATTAATGAACAAAAATTTTGTTCTTTGAAAGATTAAATAAATTAAAATTGATAAAGCCTAGCCAGTGTCACCAAAAAGAGGACAGACAAATCACAAATTCAAGCAATAAGGAATGGAAGGGTGAAATTACTACATATTCTATGAAAATTCAGGTGATCATCAATAGCTATTTCAAAAAAGTTTAATCTCACAGAATTGAAGACACAGAAGAAAAGGACAGATTCCTACATAGGTACAAATTATGATAATTGAATGTAGAAGATATGAAACTCTGAATAGCTCAATATCAGCCAACAAAATTGAAAATTTAGGGCCAGGCAATAATTCAGCAGGATAAAGAGCCTGATTAGGCAGAGTATAGCGCCTGGGGTTCAATCCCCGGAATGTCATGTCTTCCCCCATCTGGGGTGCACCGAGACAGCAACTGAGACTGCATGTGGTGGTGTGCATCTGTAATTCCAGGACCTGGGAGGATGAAAACAGGAGAATCACTACGAGTCGGATCTGCATAATGAGACCCTATAGAACTTGCAGATTCTGTACCAAATATAAAAAAAGAAAATGAAATTAAAAACTTACCTATGAAGAATATTCCATGCCCTGACGTGTTCACAGCTGAATTGTAAAAGAAATTTAGAGAAAATTTAATCCGAATAATCCTGAAACTGCTCAAGGAGATTGAAAAGAAAGGAGTACGCACAACATCATTCCTACAGGCAAATATTATATTGATACAAAACTAGGGAAAGATTCAACTAAAAAAGAGAATTACAGGCAAATCTCCCTCATGAACATAGATGCAAAAATCCTCAAGACAATCCTAGCAAATAGAATACAGCAAATTATCAAGTAGATTATACATCAAGACCTGGTAGGTTTCAACCCGGGTATGAAAAGATGGTTCAACGTATGCAAATCTATAAATGTGGTACACCATATCAAGAAAGCCAAAACAAAGATGCATAGTATCATTTCTTTTTTTATAATTAAAAAACATTATTTATTTATTTATTTATTTATTTATTTATCTTATTTCAGAACCTTTGTTTGTTTATTCACTCATTTTTTATGGCCGGCTCAGTCCGCCCCGAGGGCAGGGCTGGCGCAGCATGTGGTGCCGGGGATCGAACCGCGGTCCCTGAAGCTGCCCAAGCTCCCAAGCAGGAACTTTAGACCCCTGAGCCATCCCGCCAGGCTCCCATAGTATCATTTCAATAGATGCAGAAAAGGCTTTGACGAAGTCCAATACTCCTTTATGAATTGCGGTTACAGAAAATTGGCATACATGTCCTGTACCTCAATCTGATAAAAGTAATCCTTGACAAACCAACAGCCAACATAATTCTAAATGGAAAAAAAAAAAAAAAAAAAAAAAAAAAAAAAAAAAAAAAAAAAAAAAAAAAAAAAAAAACAAAACTCTAAAAGCTTTTATTTTCAAATCAGGTACAAAGACAAGGATATTCTCTATCGTGACTCCAATGTCACTCTAGAAGCATTAGCTAGAGCCATTATACAAGAGAGAGAAAAGGAATAAGAATAGGTAAAGAAGATATTAAATTGTCATTTTTCATAGATCATACTATGTTCTAATTGGAAGATCCAAAAAAAAAAAAAAA
>PVJA010051911.1:0-12610 GCA_004027025.1 Myocastor coypus
TCCCTTACATTTTCAAAGAGAGCATTTGCCCCTTACATTTTCAAAGGGAGCATTTGTCCCTTACAATATAAATTTTGTTATTTAGAATTTCTCTTTTTGCTTGGCATTCTGTTGTATAACTCTGACCTGTTAATCAACCTTTGATTAGCCTGCCGATTTTTCCTTTTTCCTTTAAAGTAGCATTCATGTGACTATTTCTACAGGTTTCTGAAAGCTTGTCTATCTCTTCTATGCTGTTGAGATTAATGTGGGTCCACTGTGGTGGTGCACACTATCCCTGCTACCCAGGAGGCTGAGGCAAGAAGAGTGTAATTTTGAGGCCAGTCTGGTCACTTAATGAGACCCTCTTAAAATACAAAAAGTTCAGGAGCAGTCAGGCACACAGCCCCTGGCTTTAAACCTACTGCCACAAACGTTTTTTTGCTTTTTTAATAGTGAAATTACCCTGAGGCATTATTTCCAGATTTGCTTGAAATCCTCACCATGAGCTGCTGTCTTGGAGTCCTTTCTAAGCTTCTCTGTAGCTCCAACAGTTTATACAACAATACTGTCAAAATTATTCTTAAAAAGACTACATAATTAATACATATGTAAATAATATTTAAATATCTGTCCTTACTCTCATTTACATACCTGTTATACAAGGTTTTAGGCACTGCCAGTATATCAGAACAACTGAAAATGTAATTTTGTAAGCATCCTTTCAAAACAAAGGTAGAAAAGCCAAGTATAGTGTGCTGAGGCTCCACAACCCAAGTTTCTCCAGTGCAACTGTATATAAAGAGTGTACTTGGAAGGCAGCTCTGTGTGTTCTAAGGTAGATGTATGACTCCCTTAGAGTAGGCTGTGAAGGCAGAGTGGTAGTGGTCTACAGGTCGCAATGGGGCTTAACTTTTATATGACATAGTTTTATAACAACTGCATAGTCTTAAAATTTATTTGGTACAAGGTTTCGCTATGCAGCTTGGACTCACAGTGATCCTCCTATCTCAGGCTCCCCAGCACTGGGATTATAGGTGTGCACTATCAGGCCCAGTTTTGGTGGCCAGCATGATGTGGCATGCCATACAGGGGATCAAACCTGTGTCCTTGCGATGGCCAGGCAGGTGCTTAGACTGTGGAGCTACCTCCCCAGCCCAACAGCTGCATATTTTATGCTTGGTAGAGATCTTACATTCACTTTTTTCCCAACATACAGGCAAGGTGTCACCATTTGTATTTTGGCGAAACGTAACATTTTATTTCATGTGCCATTTTGGGAATGGGAGTCTGAGGAAGCATTGGCAGCAGGAATACAAGTAAGCAGTCTTGTCTCAGGAGACCTTGAGTGCTCCTTAAGCGGGCTTTCCCTGTCATCACCACTGACCCTAACAGCAAGCAGACCATGGGGCTAAGGGTGGGCAAACAGAACCCCTTAGAGAAACTGGTCATGCTGCTCTGTCACACCCAGAAAGCACACCTAGATTGGGGTCTTCCTACTCCACTTCTCTTTCTGCCTGGTTCCCTTAGTGTCTGAGGTGGTTGGTTGGTTAAAAATACAGCATAGTTTGTTCAAATTTCTTGATTTGAGTCATGCAAAATAAATTCAGATTTTCTCCATTTAAAAAGAAGCAAAAGATACTGTGGGGAAAAAGAAAAATGAATATATTATGAGCAGAAGAGGAGCAGCTGTCGAAACTTAAGTACCTTGGAAAAGTACTTGGTGAAAGACAGCAATTTAGAAAACTTGATTAAAGCCAAAGATAACTGCCATTTTTGTTGCTGTCCTAGGATGTATTGGTTTGTATTGAAATGTATGCGGCGGCCATTGCCCAACATTTTGCGTTTTCTTATGAGCCCTACATTAGTGAAGAAGAAAACATCTCATTTTTACAATCTTTATGGTCTGCTGTAATTTTGACCGACCTAAAGGAGGACATCATTGACCAAATGAGGCATCTGGGTAAGTGCCAGCCATTTCATTCTTCCACATACAGTAAGTAGGTGGCTTTATTTCTCCACTGAGAAATGAAAAGAAAGCTGTTTAGAGCAGCATCATGGCGCAGGCTCTCCAAATGGAGCAGTGAGAAAGTAGGGAGGATGGGGTGCCTGCATTTAGAACAGGTGGTTATTACATTAAAATTTCCCTGACTCATGTGGAAACCTTTGTGTTGCTTTAAAGAACTGATCTTAAGGGGCTTGCTGAAGCCGTCTCAGTCCTCGACCTGTGCAGAGAGAGATTCCTCAGACTCCTCCGTACCACCTACTGAACAGAGGTCGCAACTAGGCCATGTCACCTTGTCCATCCCTGAGGTGACTGACAGCGCCAATACAACGGACAGCACAGTGATCTGCATGCCCAAGACTGGGGGCACCAGTGCAGAGGGCAGTGTTGCTATCTACATCTCCCACGGACTGGACGGCAGCGTCTCCCTAGAGAGCGTCACCATCGCCATCCCAGAGGGATGGGAAGGCCCCAGCACTAATGACAACATGGCGACTTCCATTCCCCAGCAACCAGTCAGCTCCTGTGCCAACAACAGTGTCCCCGTCTCCGTTTCGAGCAACAGCTCGGACTGATGGCACGGCGTGGACTCTGGGGCGTTGAGGTAACCCGGTCGAGCCTGGATCCACAACAGACTGGGCTGCGCAGGGACCCGCGGTGCCTTTCTGTGCAGGAGGTTCCTCCAGCTGGCTCACGTTTTCCTTTACAGGTTCCAAGCCCGGGAGTTCACGGCGTCTTTCTGCGTCCTGCACGGCCTAGTGCCCAGGACGCTTGCTCCGGTCCCCACTCCAGTCCGCGGAGAAGTTCACAGTGACCCTGTGACTCCTCAGGGAGGAAACCGCCGGCCAGGGGACAGAGGACCTCGCCTCCTTCACCCCCAACGCACCCCACCCGCGTCATGAGGTGCTACAGCACCATGTGCGCTTGCCCCAACCTCAGCGGTCTGAGCTGAGTGGACCCGGCGCTGTGCCTCCTGCAGTGCTGGTGGACATGAAGCTCAGCGTCCTGCACCTACGGAGCATGGTTAGTACTCTGTAGGGCGCCTATCTGTGGGAGGTTTATTTTTTTTGGGGGGGGGGGAGGGGTCGTCCATTTGTTTTAGTGAGTTTAATCCAGAACTGTCAACCAACTGATTTCTCCTCTCAAGGCTGTAGGCAGGTTGCTTTAGTTGTAGAAACGAGCTCATAGCTTCTGTTGAGGAGTTACCATTGTCATTTTTACAATAATGTCTTTTGGTAACTTTGTTTTCAGTCTTACGTAGTATCCTAGCTTGAGCCTTCTCCCTAAGTGAAAATCAGTTACAGCTAATCTGCTGCAAACAGTCATGTGTTACAGGGTAGCAGCCTAGATCGGCTTCATTTTCGCATGTGCTTTCCTTACTAGTTGTGGGGTAAAGATTTTAAAAAGATTCCTTACCACCATAGAGCGAAAACATTCAACGGAGGGGAAGGTGGGCGTGGGAAGAAATGTTTCCCTTCCAGCTGTGCTAGGTTACCTCGGGAAGAGTGCACTGTCTGGGCCTCACAGGGTGATGATAACACCAGTCATCCCTCCACCCTAACTGACTTGAGAAGGTTAGTGATGAAACGCTTGTAAACTTGCATACATCTTGAGGTCTTGTTTTTTTTTTTTTTTTTTTTTTTGTCTTTTTGATCAGGGTCTCGCTATGCAGTTCAGGCTGGCCTTGAGCTCACTTTTGTAGCCCAGGCTGGTCTCGAACTCGCACCAATCCTCCTGCCTCAGCCTCCCAGGTGCTGTTGAGGTCTTGTTGTACAACAGCAGTGACAAACACAAAACATTTCCTTTAAATTTTGCTGTGTACATAGAGCAGCGGCACATTGTTTTTGCTTTTTATTGCTTCATGGCTTTTTGAACTTTTTTACAACCTGGGAATGACCTCAGATTTGGTCCTCCCAGGTTCTGGCCCCCAAGTCTCCCTTCCACAGCTGGAAGAATGAATTCAGGAGATGGGGGCCAGCCCACAAAGATGCTTGGTTGCAGGACATAAGGAACAGACATAAGTTGGGAGCATTTCACTGGATGTTGGCACTAGGGAGGTTGAACTCAGGCTTGAAGTTGCAGGAAGCTAGAAGAGAAATAAAAGGGAGAAGGCCTTCCAAATACCATGAAAGTACAGATGTGGTACTGGCTTGGTGGTTAAGACTCCTCCTGAGAAGGAGACTGAAGAAAGCGCTGAGAATAGTGTTCCCCATTTAGGGAGTTCTTGTGGACAATCGCAAGCTATGTCCTCTTATAAAATATTCTCTTGTTTTAAAAGATGTTTTGTATGAGCAAAGTGGTTAGAAATTTAGAGTCAGAGTTTTACGATTAGTGAAAGGGGTAGCAATCATAACAATAGCTGGGGGGCTGTTATCATACTGCAAATAGGTTAAAATGCTGAATAATTGACAGTATCCTTTTGGGAAGAAGACAGGGAGAGAATGGCACTGTAAGGAACAGAGCACCCAGATTCAGAAGTTTATTCATACATTATTGTACTTTGTTCTTGTCATTTATTCATTAGAGAGAGGGTCAGATTTCTTTTCTTCCTTTGTAGATGCCTTGAATATTTTAAATCACCAAGCTTTGGGGAGCTGGGGCTCAATTACTTGAGCAGTCTTTGCTTTACTTTCCTTGCTTGTAAAGGGAGAATAACAGCAGCAGCGTATTGGTACCTCTATAAATCTGTGAGGAACAAAATACTCAGGGCCAGCTGCCCTTCGGGCTTTGTACTTTGTGTTTAAAGAGTGTTTTATGTAAGGATTTCAAGGCCTATTAAAATTATGGAAAGAAGACATTTTTAGAATCAGGCTGTTGAACTTCTGATTAACATTGGCAATCTCTTTTGCAATTTATGACTCTGAAACTTAAATGACTAATGAGGTTATTTGTTTATATGACTAGTGAGATTGTGAAATTATTTGTTCAAATGACTGATGCAGTTATTTTAGTGGTAGGAATTTTTTTTTTTTTTTTTTTTTTTTTTTTTTCTTTTTGAGACAGGGTTTCACTATGCAGTTGAGGCTGGCCTTGAGCTCACTTTTGTAGCCCAGGCTGGTCTCGAACTTGCACCAATCCTCCTGCATCAGCCTCCCGAGTGCTGGGATTACAGGCGTGAGCCACCACGCCCAGCAGTGGTAGGAAATTTTGATGATATTGAAAACCTAGCAGGAGAAGTGGAAGGAACAGCTGCAGAGTAAGTCACTGAATGCTCAGGTAATCCTCTCACCACTTTAAATGTAGGCTGTCAGGCTCTCGGGGCTCTTGGAAGCTTCTCGTGTCCTTAGGCACAAGCATGTCATGAGTGACTAGTTATTCTATAACTTTATGCCTCTCTCTGTAACCTTTTAAAAATAATCAGTACAGATCTTTGTCCAGTGAAGATGTAATAGATTTTCTTTTGCTTTGGTTTTTCTCTTGAAGACAGAGTCTTGGTAAGTTCCCCAGGCTGTCTTCAAACTTGAGACAGTCCTGCCTGTAATGCCCCAAATTCAAGGGGTTGAGGCACAAAAATATCATGGCCAGGCTTGCCTGCTCTTTCTGCTTGCTAACTATAGCCGAGAAAGCCAGAGTAGGCCATGGAATAATTGCGTGTTAATTTTGATTTATTTTCTCTCCCTCAAGTCTCAAGTATTTGTGTGCTTGTGTTCCCATTTGGTTGTGCATGTGCAGCTGTCTTGAGGTGAGTGTGCTTGGAAATTTAGCCAAACAAATAGGTAGATAAGGACCCAGTGGGATGGCTCAGTGGTCTAAAGCGCCTGCATGGGAAAGCTTGGGCTGCTTCAGGGACTGCGGTTCAATCCCCAGCACCACATGCTGTGCCAGCCCTGCCCTCGGGGTGGGCTGAGTCAGCCATAAAAATGAGTGAATAAACAAAGGTTCTGAAAGAAAAAAAAATTCTAAAAAAAATAGGTAGATAAATCATTTAGTTCATCTTATATTTTAGGAAACTGAAAATTTCATGAATAGTTTATTTACTTATTAACATCAAAGGCAGTTTTTGTTTTTTTATTTTTATTTTTTATGAGCAGAATAGATTTATTTTTTTTTCTTTTTCTTTTTTTCTTGTTTCAGAACCTTTGTTTGTTTATTCATTCATTTTTATGGCCCACTCAGCCTTCCCCGAGGGCAGGGCTGGCGCAGCATGTGGTGCCGGGGATCGAACCGCGGTCCCTGAAGCCTCCCAAGCTTTCCCAAGCAGGTGCTTTAGACTACTGAGCCATCCCGTCGGGCCCAGAATAGATTTAAGGGAAAGAAAGCTCTTGTCCAAGAGAAAGACGGGTGTGTGTGTGTGTGTGTGTGTGTGTGTGTGTGGCAGTGGGTGGTCCCCTGGAAGCTGTTTCTTTCAGGGACTTTTAGAGGAAAACCACATGATGAGGTGGGTCAAAGGCTGTGGAGAAGACATGGAAACTCGCTTAGGTGAGTATCAAGTGGGACAAAACTATGGCCAACCAATGAGATGTCAAACACCATTGCTCAGGTAAAATTGATTAAATCCATTCTCTTCCTGTTGGAGGTTGGGTAAGTGACTCAGTTGGGCTCTTTCAAGGGGATTGATACCTACTAAGAATATTAATCCCTGGTCGGGCGTGGTGGCGCATGCCTGTGATCTCAGCACTTAGGGAGGCTGAGGCAGGAGGATCAATGTGAGTTTGAGACCAGCCTGGGCTACAAAACTGAGCTTAAGGCCAGCCTGAATTGCATAGTGAGACCCTGTCTCAAAAAGACAAAAAAAAAAGAAAAAAAAAAGAAAGAAAGAAAGTAAAAAAGAATATTAATCCCTGATGCCCACCCTTGAGGGAAGTATGCAGTTGCTTCTGTTGACTCTTGTCTTGAGATCTGGTCCATGGCAGAGGAGTGTCTGTCTGTAGTTGTAAAGTCACCTTGTCTTCCATGTCACCCTTGAGGACCTGACCCTGCCTAACTGCCTATAATATTTCTATCTAATTCAGCTGCCTACAGCATTCCCCCTCTGAAGAAGTAACGGGAACTGCCATGAGGAAATCATGGATGATAACTGCTCTGGCTTCTTCAGGCTGAAAGGGGTCGTAGTTGTGAATAGCAGTTAGAGACACTCTCGAGAGGTCCTCTCTAAAGGCCCTCAATAGACATTTTTATCTTGAGTAGGTAGAATCACTTTAAATCTGGAGAAAACAAAGCCAAAGAAACTATTAAACATAACAGGGGCCAAATAACATCAGGGAAATTATGAATACAGTCAAAATGATTTTTGCCAAGTAAATAGTAATGGCTTCCACAAAGGATAGGGTCTGGAGGACATCAGCATTCTGTGAGTAAAGGTGCAAAGAATCTCTGATTAGGGTCACCTGGAGCCCAGCTAAGACTCTCAATCCAGAGGAGGGTTTCCTAGAGAAGGAAGTCCACACAAAAGGGAGTAACTGCATTGGCTTGTCCACAGTGTCTGAGTCAGTCAGGCTTCCTCAGAGGAGATGGCAACGTCTGTGGACAGGAGCACTGCAGGCTTTCCTGGGCCTCTGCAGTTGTCAGAGCATGAAATGAGGGTTCAGGATGGCCTGGTCCATCTCTGGGAGTGGGGACAATCAAACCTCAAAGGCCGAGAGTCAGGTGCATAGTAGCCTCAAATTTGGAGCAGGGCCCAGGCAGTGGTCTGGTGAAGTTGGGTGCTCTTTGCAGACCCTCAGCTCTGCTGTGGTTTTTCCTTAGGTGACCTGGCTGGCTGGGCTAAAAGCACTGTCAGTTGTGACCATGATAGGTTTGGCTTTTTTCCCCCTAACTTCGGGCCCTAATTGTTAAACACAGAAAAGGCTGGGTCCTGCAACCGGGCCCTAAGTGTCTGTGGATCTATGTGAAGTTTTTGTAGATTGTCCTGAATATCTGGGGCCGATGGGCAGATGACATGAGGTCCATCTAGCACATCTCTGACCCTGCACGATGGATCTATGTGCGCTGTTATATGTGCGAGTCCTGGTTACTTTTCTCCGTGCTGAGACAGAACACCAGACACCCACAGGCTCAGCGGGGAAAGGTCTGCAGAGGTTTCAGACCACAGCTGGCTGGCTCCAGGGCAGGGTGGCATGGCAGAGGGACAGTGTAGAGAAGAAACAGTCCGTGGTACGCAGAAAACAGCAAAAGCAAACAAGGGGCCTCCACTTCTTCCTGCCCCTTTGTACTCTGTGCAGGCAACCCAAATTAGGGCAGTGCGAAACCAATCGGTGGACTACCTTAGCAATGCTTATCCTTAACTCCCTAGTCTTGAGCCATGAGTGGATCTTATACTCAGATTCCGCCTTGGCTGGAAAAGCCCTGCCTGTGACTCAATGAGGTTTTGGTTTATCAGGCGAATTCGGAGCCGCCCCGCTCCCCGGGACCCCAGCACAATGCCATCGGAAAAGACCTTCAAGCAGCGACGTCGCATCTTCGAACAAAGAAGTAGAAGACGTCCGGCTCATCTGAGAACAGCATCCCACCAAGATCCCGGTGATCACAGAACGATACAAGGGTGAGAAGCCGCTGCCTGTCTTGGAGAAAACCAAGTTCCTGGTCCCGTACTATGTCAACATGAGTGAGCTCATCAGGACCATCGGGCGGCACCTGCAGCTCAGCGCCAGCCAGGCCTTCTTCCTGCCGGGTGAACGGCCACAGCCTAAAGAGCGTGTCCACGCCCTTCTCGGAGGTGTAGAAGGGCAAGGACGGCTTCCTGTATGTGGTGCGCACCTCCCAGGAGACCCTCGGGCGGGAGCTGTCCGTGTGCGCCTAGGAGGGTGCGCAAAAGTCCCTGAGCCCTTGCCAAAGGGAGAGAGGGACTTACAACCGAGAAGGATCAGGGGCCGCGGAGATAGCTCCGTGGCACAAGTGCCTACCTGGCAAATGCAAGGTCGAGAGTTCAACCCCGGTCCCATCAAAAAACAAAACAAAAAGACAAAGAAACAAAGAAAAGAAAGAAATTTTTCAAACTCAAATGTCCAAACGGGCCTGTTGCCTCTGCTGGCCCCAGAGGACACCTGCGAGGACACCCGCGCTGAAACCAGGAGATTCACCTGGACACTTCCCGCACCCATGACGGCTTTCAGCAAATCTGCCTCATCCTCGATTCTTCCTGGGCAAGCCCAGCTTTCCCTTTTTTGTTGGTGCAGTGCTTTTGACATTTTGCTTCAAAGTGCTTTTGAAAATTTCATTTGCAAGCACTGAGTCTGAATAAAATTGGATGATCCCACCCCAGATTGGGATAGAAGATTAAAGCTACTGATTTTTGGTCCTGCCAAAAAAACAAACAAACCTGAGAAGACTAAGCTCACGTTGTCATGTCGTCGGAACAGTCTTGTTCCCACCTAGAAGTTTCTGGAAGTTGTTTTTGTATTTCATGCAGAAAAACTGAGCTCCAGAGAGGAGACTCAGCTTTGGAGAGCTGTATTATTTAACCTCAGCTACCTTGTTCTCAAAGTTGAGAAGTTTTAAAATAAAATCCTTTGCATCCTAAAGGAACAAATAAAATAAAAGGATAAGAATTCAAAGAAGAATAAATATCACAAAAGCACTTGATACAAAGGTATGTTGTTCTTTAATAAATATTAAAGACTATGATAAGTTAACTTTTCAAAGGGAGAGAAATTATAATTTAATCATTCATCAACTCAGTTATTTAAATAGAGGAAGACCAAAAATTGCAACTTTTCATTAATTTTTATAAGATAATATCACATGAAATATAAAAATGGTGAGCAGGAACGTTTCTCACGCAAATGAGAAATGATTGGTTAGAATGATGCCTGCCTGGGCCATGCTTGGGGTCATCAGTACGTAAGCACACCCACTGCCCAGGTGATGCTCAGCAGGCACTGTTGGGGAAAATTAAACATTTCTTCAAAAATCACTAGAACTGTCAGTGTTGTCCCCGTCGCTCACCTGCCTCTTTGGCTTAGCTCTGAGGCATTAGAGTTACCTTATGGAGGATGGCCGGAGCATAGGAGTCTGTACTTCTTGTGATGATAGTAATGAAGACGCTAAAGATTATACTGCACAAGGTTACTGAATGCAGTTGAGGTTATCTGGATAGTACTTCTGACTTGTAATGCAGCTTTTATACCTATTTATAACTGTATCAAAACTGACTTTCAAGTAGATGATGTATGATTTTCATTCCTTCTAACTTCTGGCTTTCATAGATTCGGAGGCATGAGTCTCCCTTTCTCCGGTTGCAAATACCAGGTGCACAAAGCAAAACGCACACAGAAGAGGAGGATCCTTTCCTGATTTTTACAAGGAATGGAGGAATCAGCACCGTGCGTTCTTCGCAGCCCTCCTTGGTGGGGAGTGCTCAAGCACTTTCGTGTCATGTAGCCCAGTTCAGAGTCAGGGTTGTTTCTCCTTACTTTTTATTTTGATGGTGCTTGTGTCTGAACTCAGGGCTCCACGGAGCTGAGCAAGCCCTCTGCTGCCGAGCTACATCGCCAGCCCAGAGTATGTATATTCTTCAAGGAATTTAAAAAGAATCTTTGAAGTACGTTTTGTTAAAACATTTCCAAATACGAGAAGTGATTTGCTTAGGAAAGTCTTCATGCGCCTAACTGAAGACTCAGTTCACTGGTCTCCTTTAGTATTACACAACTTCCTCCATCAGTACATATGGTAGGACGGATTTTCATGTCAATATTAGGATCTGAAAGGATACTTCTGAACATGATGACTTCCTCAGTTGTGCAGGGGAACAGACTTCTGTAGAGAGAGCCTACATTCATATGTTATCTTCTGAAACATACCTTTGTTGAAAAATCAAAGTCAAGGAAATGTGCAGGTAAGAAATACAAACTTACTATGTACATCTATATTCATAACTCGGTGAGTCTGAAGTAGATGCAGTACCTTAATTACACTTATTGAAAGAGAAAACATTGAGCTAGAAGTAAAGGAAAAGGCAGAGAAATACAAATAAGGACCAAAGCCTCGGTTAAGTTTTCTTGGACCCAGGCAGAAGGACAGATTGTTAAATTTCATTTATTTTTATGAACACTACTTGGCTATTGATGTGCATGGTGGTTTTCATTTTAGTAAATAATACAGATGAGTCACTTGTAGTAAAAGTTTAACTTGAATGCATTAGAAAGTATGTTATAATGAAGGTTGTTAAAATCTGGGGAGGTATACTAAGAGTACACATTTCTTATGCAAATTTCATAACTTTAGAATAATTTAAGGACTATTAGGAAAAGGATTCATAAAATTTGCTGCTAGCATCTAGGCTTTGTTTCACCGTCTCAGTGTATCTTTATCTTAATAATTTAAAGGCAAGCATTTTAAAGAGAAACAAGTTATCTTTTATTGCTAGGTCACTGCAGTGTGTTTGTGAATGTAGTGCGTGTTGTGTTAGTCTTCCCATGAAATGTAATGGCTCCGCTTCTTTGCAGACCCAGAAGCCTGAAACAAAAGGAGCACTTGATGGCTGGGGAAGACAGCAGAGATGAAACTGCGACTGCATATTTCTTCCGTAATCAAAATTCTCGGTGCTCATTCCGTGGATCGTACAGTGGCATTGCTGTGGCACTGAAGGGATCAATCAGTTCATCTGGTTATTGTGACACATCACATAGATGGAACAGCTCTGCAGAAGTTGTTATCGTTAATACTTGAAAAAATAAAATAAGCTTCATTTATTAACAAATGTTTCACTTGAGATTTATCATAGTTCTATTTGTGAAGATTGTGACTTTCGTTTATTAGCTCTCATTTATACACTTGTAAGGCTTACAAACTATCAAGCAAATAAAATATTACAAGTGACACTTGCCCCTTAAATTTTCCTCATATGGGGGGCTTGTGGGTTAGCTCAGTTGTTTAAAGTGCCTTCTTAGGCAAACTCAGGCAGGGACAGGGGACAGAGGTTTGATCCCAGCTCCACAAGCTGCACCAGACCCACCCTTACAGTAGCCTGAGCTAGCCAAAAAAAACCCAAAACGTTATATGTGTATTTTGTTTTATTTCACATATCTTTTGGAAAACTCTGCTGTGCTACTCTCTTATGCCACCATACAAAGCCTTAGATGTCTGACTTAGCCAGGTCTTCCAAGAAGTAGGCGCCAAGACTGGTTTCAGTGCAGAGATTTATTAAGAGAAATACCCTGGGAGAATGGGGGGAGGGGGGGTCCAGGAGGGCCATCAGGCCAATGTGACGCCTGACTCAGACAAAGAGGGGGTGGGGCACGGGGCAGTTGTGTGACAGAGTCTCAGAGAGCCCAGGGTTACAGGGACGTCTGGTAAGGCTGTTGGAAAGTCGCCTTGCCCAAGTTTCTTGTTGATGGAGTTCTGGGTCTTCCAGGAATGTTGGGAGAGGCTGAAGCTAGAAATCAATCATGCATGTAGGACAAAGTGGCACAGAGCCCTGGGAGCTCCTGCCACAGCTTGTTAAATGACTGCTGGGTAGAGAGGCTGGAATTAACATCAACCTCTCCAGCCTGTGAATAAACACTCTATCTTTCTTGGGAAGTTCTCCTCCTCTGCTTAGGAGAGAGAGGACCTCCACCTGACCAGGCTCCTGTGTCTTGTCTATCTTTTCCTCATTCCTATTGCTGTTTTCCCCAGGAGCCACTGAGAGCCTTAACTAGTCCAGACACAGGGATAGCCCTGCCACGGAGCCCATGGTGGACTTGGTGT
>PVJA010051913.1:0-12618 GCA_004027025.1 Myocastor coypus
CTCCCAAGTGCTGGGATTACAGGTGTGCGCCCCCACACCTGGCAAGCATTTATTTTATTTTAATTAATTAATTTGTTTGACTTTTTGAGACAGGGTCTCACTATGCAGTTCTGGCTGGCCTTGAGCTCACTTTTGTAGCCCAGGCTGGTCTCGAACTCACACTGATCCTCCTGCTTCAGCCTCCCTAGTGCTGGGATTACAGGCGTGCGCCACCACGCCCGGCAAAATATGTTTGTTTTGTTTTTTTGATGGGACCAGGGCTCGAACTCACAACCCTGCACTTGCCAGGCAGGCGCTTGTGCCATGGAACTATCTCCCTGGTCCCTGCAGACTTGACTTTTGGAATGATTCAAATCCCTTTACTTTTAACTGCTAATCTATTTCTAAATGAAGTAATTCTAGGTATGAAATGGATTTGAAATGTCATTAATCTTATCCAACTTCTGAATAGATGTGCGTGTGTGTGTGTGTGTATGAATAGAGGAAAAAAAAACCAACAGATTTCCTTGGACCAAGTTGTCAGGCAGTGTGCCCTACTATAGGGAACTACAGGAGGTTTTATTAGAAATCTTTGCTTTTATTTTCCTTGCCTCCTTAGATTTATAAAGGGCCGTGGAAACCATTTGAGGCTCTTTTGACCGTCTGCAGTTGCTCAGTCTTGCTCTTATGGCCAGAAAGCAGCTACAGACAGTGTGCAGACAAGGGTGTGGCTTTGTTTCAGTAAAACTTTGCTGATGACAAGCAGGTGGTAGAATAGATCAGTCAGCAGGCCACAGTTTGCCAGTCTCTTAGACTGTGAAGGTGCACCCTAAGAGTTGTTTCTGGAAAGAACACAGATCAGTGACACAAGGTATTTCTGAAATGAGAAAAAAAGTGTGCCTCATAGATCTAATGTGAATATGGCAGACCAGTTTATAGTGTGTCTGGACTTTGAGAATGTTCTTTTTTTTTTTTTTTTTTTTTTTTTTTTTTTTTTGGTGGGACCAGGGTTCGAACTCATGACCTTGCACTTGCCCAGCAGGCACTTGTGCCTCTGAGCTATCTCCCCAGCCCCCTGGACTTTGAGAATGTTCTTAATTCTTGTATTCTAGCTCTTCTCCCCTGCTCTGTTCTTTTCCTCTATTATCTGTGTGACTATTGGATACTTTCTCTCAAACCATATATATGTGTGTGCATACACCTGTGTGTATTTTTAAAATTAAACACCTGAAATTCCTTTTTCAAAAAGTAAATATTTCGATGCTGGTCTTTAACCAGCGGAATGTAACACCCTTCCTGAAAATGCCAACACTACCTGACACAGGCTCAGATTGAACAAGTCTAGGCTTCTAGACAAAGAACTGTTTTCCTATTCTTTTGTGTGAAAAGCTAACTCTATGCTTCCAGACTTATCCCTTGCCATTGAGATGTGCTGGTGGTCCTGCATTATTTTGTTAAGCATTAAGGATGGCCAAGGGTAGGTGCCAGGTGGGATGGGAAACTTGACATAGAGGGAACCTCAGCTACCTTCTGTGTGTGAAGGACACCACTGTGAAATGCCCAGTGACTTCCTAACAATCAGATATTGGTTTTTACTTGTCTTAGAAGTGGGGCCTTGATGATATCAGCTCAATGGTAGAGAACATTGGCATAGAGAAAAATGTTAGGGAGTTGGGGCTCACTTGGCCCAGGCACCCCAGGTGCCTTTGGATATGCAGTGCACTGTGTTGTATTTAACATCTATTTGTGCCTTAAAGAAGGTAGACTGCTCTTGTTCTGGTTCACTGCTTGAGCTGCAGTGGATCCTGGAGTACACTTTACCTTGACATGCGTGGCCTACAAAAGCTAAAATAATCACACAGGAAAGCCCAATTCATTCTAAAATGCAGCACAGAGTCAGAATTCTTTTCCTACCTCCATCTCTAAAGGGCAAGAACCAGGATGGAAAAGAATTTATAGTAAGAAAGTATTTCTCAAATGTGACTGACTATACATAAAAATAATGTGCAGTGCTTTTAAAAAATACAAATTTTGGAGCCTTACCCAGAGCTACCAAAATGGAACTTCTGGAGAAGTTCAACAGTTTGCATTTTCAGAAGTTTTCTATCAATCGGTTTGAGAGGCCAGATTTGGAGAACTGCTGGCTCTAATGGGAGGGGCCTTGCAGAGCCTGTGGGCTTTGAACATACCAGATTCCTTTGGTCTGCATACTTACACTGATCTTGGAAATGCTCCCTCCCCCTTTTCTCCTTTTCAAAGGAAAGTTTGGGGAGGCACACTTCACCTCAGACTAAAGCGAATCCCTCAAACCTACACCAGAGAAGGGCTTCGTGGTCTTAGTAAATATAGCTGCCAGTTGAATTTTTCACATAACGTATGTCTCCACCTTAAAAAGTAGTTTCTGGGCTGGTGAGATGGCTCAGCAGTCTAAAGTGCCTGGTTAGGAAGCTTAGGCAAGCTCAGGGACCACATGGTTGGATCCCCGGCATCACATGCTGTGCCAGCCCCACCTGCAGGGCAGGCAGAGCTGGCCATAATATTTAAAAAAAAAAAAAAAAAAAAAAAGTTTCTTTTGGAAGCCCCTCTTTTCCTCACCCAGCTATGTCTATCTTTTGCTTTCACTTGCACCTCCCTCTCTCCCTCCCTCCCTCCCTCCCTCCCTTTCTCCCTCTCTCCCTCCCTCCCTCTCTCCCTCCCTCCCTCCCTCCCTCTTTCTGTCTTTCCCTTTCATAATTAAGTGGAAATTGCTTCATTAGTTGGCTCCAATCTGCACCCTATTCAACCCAGCAATCTCTCTGGTTTCAACTCTATTCTACCCAGCCCCTGTCAAGGTAACAGTGTCCTTCAGTCTGCTAAATTGCTGGCCAAGCCCCAATCTTCATCTTACCTACCCAGGAATATTTTTGCTTGTTTTGTTTTGTTTTGTTTTTTCCCTGAATTAGGACAGGGTCTACAGGATCTTGCTACATAGATTGGACTTGTAGTGCTTCTCCTGTTTTCAGCCTCCCAAGTGCCAGGATCACAGGCCTGTACCACCATGTCCAGTCTCTGTCACCATCACTGTATGCCCTGGGGGCAGGGCCAGCACAGCCCACCAGGATCGATTGCAGGCCACTGTGCTCTGTCTAAGCAGGCGCTTCAGTCTAATGAGCTGTCAGGTCCCCCTCCCCCCAGGAATATTTGTTTCAGTGGATTATTCTGTTCCTGATTTTTTTTTTCCTGATATTTGTACTCCTCTATTTCCCTTGAATTTTCTTTGTTGAGTTTGTCTTTTTTTTGTTGTTGTTATTTTATGAAGTACAAAATAGTATTAAAACAGAAAAATTACAAGTGATACAGAATTTCATTTAACAAAGTGACATAAATTTCACAATCTCTGTTGTAATGCAGTGTTGTCTTCTAGCATGTTGGATCCTTCTTACCTTCCCCATCTTTAAAATCCATTATGCCCCAAGACCTAATCTACTCGTCCCTCAAATTTCTCTATCTGTGGATAGTCATTTCCATCAAGTTCGATGGCTGGGAACACTGACTGTGCTGATGGCTTCTTCTCCTCTGCCTAGGCCTGTCGCTGAACTCTAGGCTTCAGCATCTTAATTGCTTACCTGACCTCTCCTCACAAATGCCTCAAAGGCCTCTGAAACTGCTATGCACAACCCAGCCTCCCAGTTTCCTCCCTGTCCATCTGTCTGCGCCTGTTTCTGTAAATGGTGGCTTTGCCATTCCAGCTGTGCAAGCTGAAGCTTGTAGCCTGCATCCAGGCAACCTTAAGCCAATCTGTTCTACTCCCAAAGGCTCAGCACCTGATCACAGCTTTCTACTTCGGCCTTGGACCAAGCCATCATGATCCTTGCCTTGGCTGTAACACTCCCTTCCCCCACCACCTTTCTGTCATCTGTAGGCCTTAGCTGGCGTAGTGGCCAGAGTAATCCTTTTAAATCACTACACTGAGTATGTTACGGTACAGAGGTCTCTGTGGCTTTTCACTTCACTCAATAAATAAATGCCAGGTCTTACAGCAGCCTGCAGGGCTCTACATGATTGTGGATCCTTCCTTCCCTGTAGCTACTCTGGCCTTATCTTCTAATACTTTCCAATCTTCTCACTCTTGCCCCAGGCAGGCTGACCCAACCCACTCTGCTGAGAAGCTGCCTGGCATGCTACTGCCTCAGGGTGTTTGCATTGTCTCCCAGAATGCTCTTTTCCGATGTGTTGCCCTGGCTCAGTTCTGCAGTCCTCTGCTCAGCCACCACCTTCCCTGTATCAGTGGGGCCATCTCTGATAAAAGAGAACCCCTCCTCTAATATCTGCCACCCCAGTTTTTTCATGATCCTCTGACACATGAAATTTTTATGTATCATACCCAGCACTGCTCCCCAGTGGACTGCAGGGTCCAAGGTTCGACTATAGGTTGCTAGGTTAGGACCGAATCTGTCTTATTTACTGCTGTGGCCCTAATATCTAGAACATTGACTGGTTTGCATAGTAATATTTAGTAAATATTTGTTGAATGAATGGAAGAATTTGGACCTGAACAGTCATGGCAGTTCAGCTTGATGTGATGGGTGGTGTGGTAAGAAAATTAATAAGACTGTGAAAGTTGAGAAAGATGTACATTTAAAATACCTTAGGTTATTTGTAGTTATTTCTTGCTTTAAGGAAAGATGTTACTAGCACATGCTTCAGAGAAAATAAGGGCTAAATTTATTAGGAATTGAAGGAATTAGAAACTAAAAGACATACTAGCAAAGTGAAGGCTTGATGTATTCTTTTTTTTTTTTTTTTTTAATGGCCAGTTCAGCCTGCCCTGGGGATGGGGCTGGTGCAGCCTGTGGTGCCAGGGATTGAACCACGATCCCTGTGGTTGCCTAAGCAGGCGCTTTAGACTGCTGAGCCATCTTGTTGGCCCAGGATTGATGTTTTCTGAATGGCTTGCCATAGTGGGCTTTGGGTAAATTCTCTTGACAAATAAAGTGTAAATGGAAGCAAGCTATTTAGGACTGGGGAGATAGCTCAGTGGTCTAAGTACCAGCCTGCAAGCATAATACCTGGGTTCAATTCCCAGGACTGTATACCATGCTGGCCCCAGAATCCCAGGTGCACCAAGCCAGCCACCGAAACCAGGCATGGTGGTGCATGGCTGTCATTCCAGCTCTGGGGAAGCTGAGATAAGACAATCAGTATGAGTCTGAGCTGTGTAGTGAGACCCTGTACCAAATAAATAAACATCAAGAAAAATTTTTTTAAAAAAAGAAAGTAAAGGGACTGGAGAGATAGCTCTGTGGCACAAGTGTGTGCCTGGAAGTGCAAGGTTGTGAGTTTGAACCCTGGTCCCACCAAAAAAAAAAAAAAAAAAAGTAAGTAAATTATCAGATCAACTTTCTGTCACTTGGTGGAGACAGAAGATGATTAGAGTTGGTCTCAGTCCATTATAACATTATGGTTAGATAGTAGAGTCTTTTTTCCTAATGGAAGTTTTTTCTCCCTATTTGTCACCCTTCTCTGTAGTTGAAAACCAAACTGTAGTCAATTCTTTCTGCATTCTTTTCTTTTGGCGGGACTGGGGTTCAAACTCACAACCTTGCATTAGCCAGGCAGGCACTTGTGCCACAGAGCTGTCTCCCCAGCCTCTCGATTTTTTTTTTTTTGTCTTTTTGAGACAGGGTCTCGCTATGCAGTTGAGGCTGGCCTTGAGCTCACTTTTGTAGCCCAAGCTGGTCTCGAACTCACACCGATCCTCCTGCCTCAGCCTCCCGAGTGCTGGGATTACAGCACGCCCGGCTGCCTCTTGATTTTTAATAGTTTATAAATGTCATACAATAAGAAAGTTTCCCATATCTAAAATTTTTATTTTATTTTATTTTATTTTTGGTCTTTTGAGACAGGGTCTCGTTATGCAGTTCAGGTTGGCCTTGAGCTCACTTTTGTGGCCCAGGCTGGTCTTGAACTCGCACCAGTCCTCCTGCCTGAGGCTCCTAGATGCTGGGACTACAGGCGTGCCCCACCACGCCTGGCCCATATCTAGTATTTTAATGAGCATACATTTCTTTAGCATTACAAATGGCTCCGTCCCCCCCCTCCCCTTTCTTTTGTTCGGAACTGGAGATTGAACTCAGGCCCTTGCACTTGCCAGCCAAGCGCTTATTCTATGGAACGATCTCCCTAGCCCCATTTTTCTTCTTTCTGTGTCTTTCCCCCACTAATTCTCTCATGTCAATTCTCATAGCCAGAATTTTGTTCAGCAAAGCCAATGCATTTTTGCCTTAGCTTGGCTGAGTGGGAGGAAATGTTGGCCTCATTCTTCTAGCTTAGCTAAGGGTTGCAGGCATGTTTGTGACCTACTAGCCTGAATTAGGGCTGGTATTGAGTCCTGTAAGCATGGGGTTTGGGAAAATAAGACTGGTTCCCCCGTTCTTGGCTTGGAATTTCACTTGGCAATCTTGATTCTTCTGGTAAAACTATCATATAATTATAAAGACAAATCCTACAGATTAGGACATATTAACCCTCGCATTTTGAAATGGAAAATACTTGTTACCCCTAACAGTAACTTACACTTATTTTAAATTACCCTCCAAGCAAATGTGACAGTCAAAGGTTCAGAGTTAAGAACTCTCTATTTTCACTGGGTGTGGTGGCACACTCCTGTAATCCCAGTGTTTGGGAGGCTGAGGCAGGAGGATTGTTGAGTTTGAGACCAGCCTCTACTACAAAGTGAGCTCAAGGCCAGCCTTCACTGCACAGGGAGACCCTGTCTCTGGTCACCTGGCTTTCTTAGGGAGTCAGAATCATCCTGTCAAGTCCATTTAGAGCCTTTGGTATACTGAAGAGAATGTAGCCATTTTGGACACTGCATTGGGCAGTGGGAACTGACGTCCTGATTGGTACTGTGGTCTTCCTCAGTAGTAGCACCAAGCAGTATTTTGTGAGTCACAGAGAAAGAGTAGAACTGGGTTTTTGTTTTTTTTTTTTTAATTTGTTTATCTTAAGATTTAAATTTGATATATTTTAGAAAGATCTAGTTTCTGTAAGAGATTATGGGTATGACTTCTCCAAAACTATATACCATTTTTCAAAAACTTGTTTGCCTTTTAGCTTCATAGTCAAAGCCCATACCATTATTTTTATAGCCTTTAGAGTTTTATTAGCTTTAAAAAGTGCTTTCATGGTTACCTTCTCCTGCCTACCTGCTTTGCCGTATTTCATTGTGACAGCACAGAATTCAGATGCTTTGTATACTAGCTCTGCCCATCTTAGCTTCTCGGTGTCATTAATAATATCTCACCTGTGGCTGGATGTGGTGGTGCACGCCTATAATCCCAACACTTGAGAGGCTGAGGCAGAGCATTGATGCAAGTTCAAGACCAGCCTGGGCTACAAAAGTGAGCTCAAGGCCAACCTGAACTGCATAGCAAGACCCTGTCTCAAAAAGACTGAATGAATGAATGAATGAATGAATGAATGAATGAATGAATGAATGAATGAATGAAACGAAACATCTCATCTGTGAAAGGATAGGCTTCTGGCCTCTTTTTGAGATTGTTGGTCTTTTGTTCATCATTTGAAAGGGATACCTCCTCAGACATTAAGTTCTGTGGCATGTGTAATAAATTCAGTTAAAAATTACCATTTTCTATAAAGCCAAAGAGGTTACCAGTCACCACTTATGAAATGTGCATGCTTACGGTAGGCTGCCAGGGGGACTGGCCCTTGCACTGTGGCACCTGGCTGGCAGGCAAGGGAGAGCACATGAGCAAGAAGCACAGGGATGTGAGGGAAAGGAGCAGGGTGAGGGCTTTGGTTTTTTAACAGTCTGTTTCGAGGTGAGTTTTAGGTAGTAAGAACTGGTTCTTTAGCAGGCAATTAGGACTAGGTGTGTGGCAGTTGAAATGTACTCGCATCGCCTCCACACATTCCCCGTGTGCTCAGATGCTCTTCCCAGTGCTCTCTGATTGCCTGTCTGCTTGAGGAGCCCCGCTTCAGCACTGACTTGGCTCTTGGTCATCTTAATTGGGAAAGCTCTGCTTGTGCAATCTGTCTGCTGAGGTGGAACAATAACAGCTGGTACACAGCTGGACATGCTGGCCTGGGAACTCTTGTTGCAGCCAGCAGTTATGGCAACAGAATTGAAAACGTTTTCAAATAGTTGCTTTCCGTGTCTACTGTTTGTGATAACTGTTTGGAGAATCCTGTTTAGCAGCCTAAACATACACCATCTCCAGCAGACTGTGTAGCACAACTTTATCACAGCTCTGTATTCCTGAATCTGGCTGCAAGAACATTCATTTTCTGATTTTTAGAGTTAATGTAAAAGAACATGGTGAGTCTGTGACTCTTAATTTGATACTTTAGAGTCAATTGGTTTTCTTCAAATGTAAGCCATGGAAGGACTTTTTGAAATTCTGACACATTCTCTATGGCCATTATCATTCATTACTCAGCTGCACAGGATGGTGTTTCACAAGCTACCATGGGATTCTTTGGAGCTGCACATAACAGAGAAGCATTTATGTTTCCTAGCAGTAGTATTTGAATCCAGACCTATGAGAGGGAGAGTTTCTCCCCTACTCGGAGCAATTAGAAATACTTGACCGCGTAGGCGGCTTATGCAGGATTCCGTGGTTTGGCTGCCCACCCTAGAGGAAGGCTGGCTGGCCTTGCTATGTAGGCCACCCCTCCCCTTCGCTCAGGAGCAGAAAGTACTAGTTGATTTTGTGTGTTTCGTTCTGACCGTCTGCACTTCAGGTTTTTTTTTTTTTTTTTTTTTTTTTTTTTTTTTTTTTTTTTTTTTTTTTTTTTTTTTTTTTTTTTTTTTTTTTTTTTTTCTTTTCTTTTTTTTTTGTTTATGGAAGGAATGCGGCAGCAGGAGAGGCAGGAGAACTTTCAGTAGTTAAATATTCTCTCCAGGGTGTGTATGTTCTTGGTTATTTCTCATGTGCAGGAACCCGAGGTGAAGAATGGAAGACATTGTGCCTGTACTGTTGCTGGTGACATCCACAGTGTACTCACTCACAGCCATTATCTTTCAGCTTGGCTCTTTCACCTTAAAGTCACATTGTCTCCTTGTGCTTGCTTCCAGGTAGCATGAGGATGTGGCAAGCTCGCTGGAAGATCTAGGCCAGTTTCTATGTATCTGTCAGTTAGTTAACTATATCTTCTGACTTTGACCGATGAGTAGGATGACTCAGAGAGTGGCGAAGTGCAGTGATGGGAACACAGTAGTTCTTGGTCCTGCTTAACACAATAAAAATAAGATCCTTGGTTTCCCAGGGTTTTATTGTTTTTTGGTTTTTGATACTAAACACTAAACCCAGACAGAGCCTTCGTATTCAGCTATATCTACACATCCTTTTTAATTTTATATTTTGAGACAGGGCCTCACTAAGTTGCTAAGACTGGACCCAAATTTGTAGTCTTCCTGTGTTAACTGCTGGGCTATAAGTATGTGCCACCACGCCTGCTTCCAGTTCTCGACTAGCCGTGGTTACAGAGAATTTCATGTAGCACATAGAATTCACACCTTAACCCCTCCATTCTAGTCTCTGTATTTCCTTTTTATCCAGCCTAGATTCTAACTTCCTTGAGGTTACATCAGTTTCCCCTTTAGCTGTCCTTCTGTTACACTAGTAAGGGACTGTGGCATGCTGCTGTAGAAAATCCCACCTCCGCTGGGCATGATGGTGCATGCCGGTAATCCTAGCACTCAGGAGGCTGTGCCAGGAGGATCACCATGAATTTGAGGCCAGCCTGGCCTACACAGTGAGACCCTGTTTCAAGAAACAAAAACAAACAAACAAAAAATTGCATCTCCTTGGAGGTAGCCCTACAAAAACAATGATGCTTTTCCCTCTTCTTAGAGGTCTGCCTGACTGTGCAGCAAGCCTCTAGTCCTAGAGGCTTTCCTTCTCTAGTCAGCTTTCTTTGCCAGTTGCTACAGTGGCTACTGTAAAGTTTCTACACTTTCCAAGTATTTCCTACCCAACTACTCCACTGGCTTTGCCCTCAATCCTTAGTCTAGGTGCCCTTAATGTTTTCTATAAGAAAAAAAAATCATCAGTTAGAAATCAGAACTCTTACTTCTGCCCCTTAAAACCTCGAGAGTTGATTGTATTTGGACCCAAGTAGAAAGTGAGAATTGGATTTTCTCCTTGATTGAGCCAGTCAGCTACTCAGCACCCAGTCCTGATCTTAGTCCTCGCCTATATTTTCAGCCTTTCCCTCACTATGACTAGGGCACACCAACATATACACACTCACTTCTCCTACCTAAGAAATCAAAAGACGGGGGACCCTAGCTTTGGTCCTGTGTTCCCTCCAGGACCACCATCTCTTCCTGCTGCTTCCTCTGGCCGGGTCCCAGCAGGCTGGCCACCCTGCCTGCCTCCAGCTGCCCTCAGTCCTCAGCTCTAGGGCCTTTGGCCTGCTGCTCTTTCCAGTGCAGCAGTGACCTCTTCGCTGGCTTCAGGTCTGTGAGCACTTCCTCCGTTGTCTTCCATGCTTAACTCTTATGCCGAACTTTTTTTTCCTAACAACTTTCTTTCCCTGACTTCTCCCTCTGATCATTTGTACACAGTCTGTTTTGCCATCTCCACTTAGCCTGTGCTTTAAACATCGGTGCTCCTTGCAGTATTGTTCTCTTCACTCACAATATGCTTGCCTCATCGGTCTTTGCCATACCTGACTCTTCAGTGTCGTCTATCTACATGTTAATGAATCACCATTCTGTGCATCTGACTCAGAGGTCTCTTGGGCCTCAGACAGCTCACATCCTGCTCTCTCAGACATTCCACTTGTCTCAGTGACCTTTGGGCCACCCTGATCAACTGCAGCCAAAAATCCATCGCCCTTGAGCTCCCTGCCCTTGCCTAGCAACTGCTTTCTGTTCTACTAAGTGGTGCTATCTTTTTTTTTTTTTTTGAGGTTCTTTTTGAAAAGGTTTAGCTGTGTGGTTCAGGCTGGCCTTGAATGCACTATGTAGCCCACACTGGCTTCAATCCTGCTTCAGCTTCCCAAGTGCCGAGATCATAGGTGTCCGTCATCACCCCTGGCCATTGCTTTTTTTTTTTTTAAACCAAGAAACTAAATGTTGTTTTTAATCTTTCCGCATCATGGAATAAGAAAAGGGAGTGTTGACAGTGAACAGTATGCTAACGGGGGACAAGTTGAGGAGATCTTCAGAGTGGCTCTTAGTCCCTCTGTGGAGGTCAGTAACCGCCTTACTGTTGATGTTGGCTGCCTATACCTCACTGGGCTCTGTTCATTTCTCTCCATTCGTTTCCCTGTTTTTGCTTTGTCTCCATTATCTGTCCTTGTTTATCATCCAGTCTTCTTAACTCTCCATCTGCAGACCTGCCCGTTGTAGTCCCCTGGTGAGGCCACATCTCCCAGCATGTTCCTACATTTCCTGGTGTAAGCCCTTCAGGGCTGGCCACTGCCTATAGTTGCTTTGCTTGTCACTTAGTTCCAGCCTCTGTCTAGTTCCAGTCATGCTGTGCAGCTTCCTTGCTGCTCCAAGCTCACTCTTCATCTTCTCTGAGCATGTGTATGTGGTGTAGATCATCTGCCTAGACAACCAGCCAGATGGTTCTAAGCAAATTCTAAGCATCGCTCCGCTAACTCTAAGCATTGTTCAGATATTAGATGCTATTTCCTTTAGGAAACATTTTTTGACCCCCCCTCCCCCAATGTGAATTGTGCGACCTTCCTTCATGTTTCCCTAATGCATTACACTTCTCCTGTCATGTGGTCATCACATAGAGCGGTACTTAGGTGTGCCAACCCTGGATTGACCACAGTTCTAGGACACTGTGTGCGTGGGGCTATCTTCTGGACAGGAAATGTGTCAGCTTCTGTATGGGTTACCCAGAGCTCCTTTTCCTTTTTTCCAGCAATGGCATAGAGCTGGCAAGGGTGAGCTGATGTCTGTACCTGAGGTGGTCTCAGTTTGGTGTTGCCTGGATCGCTTAATGGATGTATTGCCCCCCTGTGGCACTCTACTGTGATGGCTACAGTGGGACTGGCCACATACGCCCACTTATTTGAGAATCTGGCTTTGTGGTGCAGATTTACTGATCTCAAACCATCTCTTGGTCCATTTTACCTTGTTTCCTTTGGCCCAGTCTGTTATAAGCCATGTTTCTGAAGAAAACTTGGGAAGGTAAGAGAGAAAGAAAAAATGTAAAAGTAATTAATCTATAATCCCCAGAGTACTGAGTAAGGCTCTGACCATCCCAAGCCACCTACTCTTCAGTAAAATAGAATTCTTTTACCATTCTGGAATGTCTTAGATAGTGAGCCTCTGGAATGCCATAGATAATTGTACTAACCTCACCCGCATTCAACACGTCGTCACATTTTTGACATAATAGAGAGATACAGATTAAATTTACATTCTTCTCAATGAGAGGAGTGTAAACTGTGTGTATGTGACCTGTATCAGGCAAAGTGTTATACTACATCCCATTTATATAACATCACTCTTAAGCACCTTGACCAAGTAATCCCTATTTTAGTCAGGTTTTTATGTGCAAACATACTGAGAACCTGAGTCTTAAGAATTTTTTTTTTTTTTTTTGTAAACTGTTGTAATAGTGCTTTCACTTTCATCAAAATTTACAATTAGTGAGGTGTGTGTGTGTG
>PVJA010051914.1:0-12617 GCA_004027025.1 Myocastor coypus
AATAAACAAGCAAGCAGAGGTTCTGAAACCAGAAAAAAAAACATTTAAATTAAAAAAAAAAAAAAAAGTGAAAAAGACAAGTTGGGTATGCTAGCACATGCCAGCAGTTAGGAGGCTGAGGCATGAAGATCACTAGTTTGAAAACAGCTTGGGCTAGTGAGACTTTGTCTTAAAAAAAGAAAGAAAAAAAAAAAAAAGAAAAATGAAGATGACAAATGAGAATGACATTTCATTAGAACTATTTTAATCTTTTAGACTTTAGGAGATTGAGTCTTACACAGATTTTAAGAAAGAGGTAGAGAATACAAAATGGAAAAGGAATGGTAAGTTAAAAGGTCTAGGGCAAAGCAAATCATTGTTGAGGTTCTCTGTTTCTTTCAGACGATTAAACATCTAATGGAAGCAGAGAAAGTGAAAGGATTCAGCCAGCTGGTGGTTGCTGCCAAACTTCGAGAGGGTATTTCCCACCTCATCCAGTCCTGTGGCCTTGGGGGCATGAAGCACAACACCGTGGTGATGGGCTGGCCTAATGGCTGGCGTCAGAGTGAAGATGCTCGCGCTTGGAAAACTTTCATTGGTACAGACATTTCCCCAAATAGCCTCAGAGCCCAAATAGGAGACAGAGTTAAATGTCTATTGCCCTAACTTCACTCTCAGCTTTCTGAAGTAGGGATTATGCCATCATTGAAACAAGATTTTGTAAACTACGGGTTGTAATAGCCTGATTTTACTTAGTTTCTCCAGCTTTTTACATTTATGTTCACAAACTCTCGGGTCTTATTCTAGGAATTGTCTCATAGTTTTCATACTTTCACTTAAGTTTTTCATACTGATATCATCACAGGAATTAGGATTTCCTTCAGCATCCAGATCTCCCAAATTTACATATCCCCTATTAGAATGGTAGTAATTGGAGTGTGTACAGTGATAGCCATGGGTCTCAACCTACTTCTATTAGCAGTTCACATTGTTCATGATTTTTGTGACTTAGGTATAGCTACTGTGAAATAAGATACCTTTTGGATGTAAATTAAAGACTTAAGGGTTAAACAATAAACTGACTGGAAGCAGAAGAGAGAGGAAACATAGCAGGAGCAAAAAACTATGTACTTATGTACACAGGATGAATTAGATAATGGTCCTAAGAACCTTCAAAACATTTTTCACATTGATTATAGCAATGTGCAACATTAAAATTATGCTTGAGCTGGGCGTGGTGGCTCACGCCTGTAATCCCAGCACTCGGGAGGCTGAGGCAGGAGGATTGGTGCGAGTTCGAGACCAGCCTGGGCTACAAAAGTGATCACAGGATCAGCCTCAACTGCATAGCGAGACCCTGTCTCAAAAAGACAAAAAAAAATAAAAAATAAAAAATAAAATAAAATAAAATAAAATTATGCTTGGAATGCCTGTCATTCTGGTCTTTTAGATGTGTGTTGCTTCTAATGTAATTTCATTCATGGCTATACTCTCAAGTAAATAAGAGTAATGTTTTACTTTTTTATTTTATTTTATTTATTATTATTTTTTTCTTGTTTCAGAACCCTTGTTTGCTTATTCACTCATTTTCATGGCCGGCTCAGCCCGCCCTGAGGGCAGGGCTGGCGCAGCATGTGGTGCTAGGGATTGAACAGCGGTCCCTGAAGCCGCCCAAGCTTCCCCAAGCAGGTGCTTTAGACCACTGAGCCATCCTGCCAGGCCCCAATAAGAGTAATGTTTTACAAGAAAACAAAAAAGGGTATTAAATGCGAGTAAGAGACTAGGCAAAATGCCATAGGAATGACTGGCTACAATTTTATACATCCTTAGATTTCTAAATGTCTGTGTAAAAATATGTAACTGCTTTTATCACATTCTATAGAGATTTATTCTATTAATGACTGATGGAAAATACCAATTCCAAGTTAAGTCTAAGATGTTTGATATTCAGAAAGACAGTGATACTAAGCTCCAGTACCCGCATGATAAAGTAATAGTATTACTAAGCTTTTCTTCTGGAGGGCTAAGAGCTACAAGGATAGCCAGTAGTCAGCAAGGACTCAGCACCTTCCTCAAAGAAATATAAGAGTATTTTCTTTGCTTTCCTAACTTGGTGGGAAGTAAAACAAGCCTTAAGATTCTTGTCTGCTAATCTTGCATCTTTTTTTTTTTTTCTCCTTAGGCACGGTTCGTGTGACAACTGCTGCTCATCTTGCTCTGTTGGTGGCTAAAAATGTCTCCTTCTTTCCCAGCAATGTGGAGCAATTTTCTGAGGGCAATATTGATGTGTGGTGGATTGTGCATGACGGGGGCATGCTCATGCTATTACCATTCCTACTGAAACAGCACAAGGTATTTTAAACAACTTTTTAATTTTTATTTCTTGAAGGACTTTTATACTTACTATAATGTTAAAAATAGTGTTTACATATATAGTGGCTTTATTGTTTTATATTTGTTGCATAAAATCAACACTGAAATAGTAATGCACCCAAAACAAAGTCTAGGCCAGACAACACAAAAGTTTTTGCAAGTGCTAGGATTATAGGCATGTGTCACCACGCCTGGCTGGCAGCATTCTTGTGGAAGTATGGGAAATATACTTATAAATTGTGACTCTCTTTAAGCACGAGACCAAAGCACATATCTCTAAAATAAAATCCAACCCTGATTTGGACTGGTTTGAGGGACTTAATCCTCAATTAAGACAACTGAGGTACTCAAGTTTGAATCTTTAACATGCTCAAACTACAAGCTTTGGTGCCAGGGAGATGGCTCAGCAGTCTAAAGTGCCTACTTAGGCAAGCTTAGGCAACCACAGGGACCATAGTTTGATCCCTGGCACCACAGGCTGGGCCACCCCCACCCCCAGGGTAGGCTGAGCCAGCCATAATAATAATAAAAAAAAAAATCTACAAGCTTTAACTCAAAACAAGACAAAAACTTGGACCAAGAAACATATATAAGTGGATGTGTCTTGAACATATACTCATAAGTGAAATAAACCAGACCTGCATGTGTAAATATTGTGTAGTCTCCCTAGTTGAGAACTCAAAAGAAGAAATAAAAATGGGAAGGTATAATAAAGCTAAATGGAAATCAAGAAAAGAAACAGTTTTAAAGAAGTAGATGAGCCTGTACTGGAAATATACAGTGAATGGAACACCCACAGAAAGCAGAAGTAAGGAAACATGTAAGACTCTTGTAATGAAGACTTCCACTGTCATTAAAGAAAGGAAGTAGTGGTGTCAGATTTGCTAAGGGGAAGGAAATTTTCTAACTGCAGGGACAAAATGAAGATTAAAGCTGGGCGTGGTGGCTCACGCCTGTAATCCCAGCACTTGGGAGGCTGAGGCAGGAGGATCAGTGCAAGTTCGAGACCAGCCTGGGCTACAAAAGTGAGCTCAAGGCCATCCTCAACCGCATAGTGAGACCCTGCCTCAAAAAAAAGACAATAAAAGAAAAAAGAAAAAAAAAAAAATGAAGACTAAGAGCCGTGGTATTTGAAAGAAATGGTGGGGGCAATAAAGAGATAAGGAGACTTGTTTCAGTGTAATGTATCAGTGATTAAAATTGAGTTAACTGAACAATAGCAGAATCATGGTTTATAATAGTCTGTCATTTACCCAAAAGCAAACTGAGAACCAACATCACTGTAGCATATTTGGGACTGATAAAAAGATAAGCTGGTCAATGAGGCCCGGCGGGATGGCTCAGTGGTCTGAAGCGCCTGCTTCGGAAAGCTTGGGCGGCTTCAGGGACCACAGTTTGATCCCCGGCACCACATGCTGCTCCAGCCCTGCACTTGGGGCGGGCTGAGCCGGCCATAAGAATGAGTGAACAAACAAACAAAGGTTCTGAAACAAGAAAAAAATAAATAAATAAATAAAGATAAGCTGGTCAAATATGGCACCTAACTTTGGGTCAGCAATAACATTCTTCTTTGCTGCTTGTACTTACCCAGGAAATTACCATTTCCTTAAACTACAATTTCCACAAAGACCATGGTGAGCTTAAAAGAAGCAGTAGGTATTTAAACATTGAAGGAGAACTCCTACCTTGATCTTCTGGGTACCTTTTGACCTCTTCTTGGGCAGTTTAGGCCTAAGCAAAGCTGTGTGGCCCTACGCACAATAAGTCTAGGACGAGAGGTAGACCATGTAAGATATAGCAAATTGGTTCATGCTGTGATAACCTGGAGATAACTACTTGACATGAATACTGAAGTTAGGATTGAATAAGTATTTATGAAATATATATAAGCAGTATTTAAGAACATATTAGTAAAATGAAGCTGAAGGCTTTTTTTATTATTACTGGTTGATAATAGATTGTTCACTTGAATGGTAATGCTCACATTGTACCATACATTTCTTTTTATTTATTTTAAACTTATTAATTTTAATGAGAAAAAACAGCAATGAACAGTTTCAAAATATTAATTTTTTTTTATGTATTTGGTACAGGGTCTCACTATGCATCTTGGACTCATTGTGATCCTCTGTTTTCAACCTCCCCAGCACTGGGATTACAGGTGTGCACCACTGTGCCAGGTCTCAATGACGGGCTCAGTGTACCTGGGGGCAGAGCCAGTGTGGCAATGTGGTGCCAGGGATCAAACCCCAGTCGTTGCAAAAACATACAATTCTTACAAGGAAATAATATAGTACTACTGTTTTTTACTTGATGAGCTTTCTTGCAAAACAAAGCCAAACCAGGCCAGCTTAAAATTTAAGAAACAAGCTGGGCATAGTGGTACATAACTGTAATCTCCACACTAGGGAGGTTGAGGCAATGGATCACTGGGGAGTTAGAGGTCAGCCTGGGCTGCATAGTGAACCCAAGGTCAGCCAGCATTACACAGCAAGATACCCCATAGATAGACAGATAATAGATGATAGATAGATAGATGATAGATAGATAGATAGATAGATAGATAGATAGATAGATAGATAGATAGATTGATTGATTGTTGGTGCTTATTTAGGTAGCGGATTTTTTTTTTTTTTTTTCAGGACTGGGGATTGAACTCATGACCTTGCACTTGCCAGGCAGGCACTTGTGCCACAGAGTTTTCCCGCCAGCCCTGTTGGTGCTTGTTGTACAACACAATTTTTCATATCTTAAACTACCCTGTTTTTTTTTTTTTTTTTTTTTTTTTTCTTTTTCTCAAATACAGGAAAACAGATTCTTGAAGTTAAAATGATCATACCACAACATAAGAGGTACAGGCAGCTTTAGAATGTAGAACTTACTGAAAGCCCTTTAAAAATTTTTATTATATATACATATACATATCTATATCTATATCTATCTATCTATCTATCTATATACATATATATATATATATATATATATATATATGTATATATATATATATATAATATCCTGTCTATTAGAGAGTATTTGGGAAACTGGTAGGAAGTTGGACAAACATGTGACTGTCTGTTGTGATGGCCTGATCAGCATTTTGAGGTTCCCATTTCAGTATTCCTGTAGTATATTATTAACAGCATGAACACATAACATACATCATTTGAGACACAACACCTTGCTCATCAGAATTTTGTCTTCAAAAGCTAGCTTTAAGAGCCTTCAGTTTGACACAGGAGGTGGGAACAGTCATCAAAGGTGATTGTTCCTTTGATGCCATACCATTTTGCAATTGAATTCACAGTTTGAGGAGCCAAGCTAAAACTGAAATTCTTGAGGTCCATTGTTCCACTCCTGTCACTATCAGAATAGATGAAATCTTGTCTCCAGCCTTCCATATATACCACAGTTCTTTAAACTGGTTGAATCCCATTGGGCCAGACTTTATCCAGAATTGAAACTGATTAACAAATTTTTATTCTCCAATGCCTGATTGTGTTCAGACAGTTCTCAGTGTCTTTTTACAGTCTTTTTTTTTTTTTTTTTTAAATTTAAATTTTATTTTTTTTTCTTGTTTCAGAACTTTGGTTTGTTTATTTATTTATTTTTTATGGCTGGCTCAGCCTGCCCTGAGGGCAGGGCTGGCACAGCATGTGGTGCCGGGGATTGAACCGTGGTCCCTGCAGCCACCTAAGCTTTCCTAAGCAGGCACTTTAGACCACTGAGCCATCCTGCCGGGTCCATGCAGTCTTTTTTTTTTTTTAAATTTCATTTTATTAGACTCTCTTAGTGTCTTTTTGTCCAGCCAGCCCAGCTACTGCAGCAAAGTAGTTGTACAGTAGGTCTTTAGATTGTCTGGAAAAGGCAGGGCCTCTGGGGGTTCTTCCATAGCCACCTGAGTAGTTTCTGCTGCAGTCTCCCAGATACACTCTGGTGCAAACTCTAGACAACTTTTGAAGTTGTTTACCTCCCATCTGTTCTGTGGTTCACTAGATACATAATTCTTCTTTTACTATATAGTGTTAGGTTTTAGAATCCGAGGAGTTGGGATTATTCTTGGTTCTCCCATTATCCTAGTTTCAACTTTAAGAGAAAAATATTTCTTTGTATTTGAGACTAATCTAATTCCAAGTGAAATTCAGCAAATAAAGTACCATATGGGCTCCTGGCAAATAAAGTAACACTTGAACACATCTTTAAAAAAGTCTTATTATATGAAGACTAAGGGGTACGTGTGTGTAGGTCATACATGTATGTGCTCATTCCCTGGTAAGACTAAATAGTATGCAAAGTGCCATTAATGTGCTGTCTGACTAGCAAGCAGCTATCTGAGTGTAGAACAGCTGGGTATCCTCTTCTAATTCAGTTTACATGGAGGTAGCATCATATCTCCAAGTTGAAGGTTCAGTCCCAAAAGGCCACTTTCCGTCTTCTGATGCTGGTTTCAAGCCTCTGCTGATCAGCTGTAAACCAAGGTTCCCATGAGCCTGTCCTTAGGTTGGATTAATTTGCCAGAAAAGTTTACAGAACTGAGAAACATATTCTTATATTTACTGATTTGTTTTAAAAAATACTAGTTTTTATTGTTTTTTAAAAAATTATCTTTAAAAAATATTACATATGCTACAGATGAGGACATTCATAGGATAGTGCATTGGAAAGAAGCATAGTTTCCGTGCTGTTTCTGGTTGCTATAGGAAACGTCATATATTTAGCTGTCCAGAAGCTTCCTGGCCTGGCCTGTAGGGTTTTTATGAAAGCTGTATTCCATAGCAATGATTAAATCTGTTGTCACCAGTGATCTTACTCTTCAGCCCTGTTGCCTTCTCCAGAGGTTAGAGGTAATGCTGATGCTTTAGTGACCAGCACCCATCCTCAAGCTATGTATGTAGGGATTGCTAGCTGTCGGTCAACTCATTAGCAAAGAAAACATCACTTGAACATCCCAAGGATTTTAGTTACCACATGCCAGGGAATGGGGATAATGACCAGTTACATCTCAACACAAGCCGTCTCTCCCTTTCTGCCAGTTTCTTTCTTATAAAATTAAGAATGCCTTAAAACTATTTTTAATGTGTTATTCCATAAATCTTTTGCCATAATAAACTTTGTGCCTTGATAATTATTAACTAAGTAGGAAGCTAGGAAAAAAAAATACCTGTATGCTATAGGAAGGTTGTTCCATGCCAAAATGCCTTATGTTTTAAAAGTAACTTTTTTTAATTGTTGGATCTAATTTTCCATATACATGTGGTACTTGTTAGGTGTGGCGAAAATGCAGCATACGAATCTTCACAGTAGCCCAACTAGAAGACAACAGTATTCAGATGAAGAAGGACCTGGCCACCTTCCTATATCACTTGCGCATTGAGGCAGAGGTGGAGGTGGTGGAAATGGTGAGAAAGTAAAGTTTGAGACAGATGAGACAACCCCCAGCCTGTCTTCTAGAGCCTTTTCTACTTTGGAAATTGTTTCTGTCAATGTAGATTAATCCTGGAGTTCCAACAAAATCCTAATCTGTTGATTTAGATAACTAGAATGCATGAAAGCATTTGGTGTAGTGCCTTTTGGTTTTTCTTTCTTATTACACAGCTTTTATATTTCAGCTAGATCCTTTATATGTATTTTACTAACATTTAATTCATGATTGAATTCACATATGATGTATGATGTGTGAAAAAAACTGTTTCAAGGAAACACATATGATTAAATACTTATTAAAAGCCTCTGATTTTGATCTATAACCCATAAATTATGTTTATATATATAACTCAATGACTGGGCAATAGCTGTAAGTTAGGGTTGGTATTGTTATACTTTTTCTGATTTGTTAGTGATTAGAAAGAAAAATATGCTTTTTGTGCTTTTCTATCCACATTGTGTGATGACAGCATGACAGTGACATATCAGCCTATACTTATGAGCGCACTCTGATGATGGAGCAGAGGTCACAGATGCTCCGGCACATGCGGCTCTCCAAAACAGAACGAGACAGAGAGGTGAGACTTTGCTGGACCAGTCTACCTAATCCTGGCTCTGTTAGCAAAAGGGATGATACTGCATTTTTTTCACAAAGTGATAAATTTTTCCCTTCTCATTTTATCAGTTACCTCAATATAACTTCATTATCATTTCAAAGTAGATGATGTATGAGAAAATTAGACAGGAAAACCGTGTTGGATCTTTCTCAGGCACAGTTGGTGAAAGACCGGAACTCAATGCTACGATTGACCAGCATCGGTTCTGATGAGGATGAAGAGACAGAAACCTATCAAGAGAAGGTTCACATGACTTGGACAAAGGACAAGTACATGGCATCCCGGGGACAAAAGGCCAAGTCCATGGAAGGATTCCAGGACCTCCTTAACATGCGTCCGTAAGTTTTCCCACATAAGGTAGTATCCTACTCATGGCATACATGTGACTTCACCTGAACACACAGAATGAAGTCTGTCCACTTTAACAGAACCCATTCCCAGTGAAAACTGTACACAAGCTATCTTCTTTCTCTTCGTGTACTTCACGTTCATACTGTGCACTTATTATAAAACAAGTGAATATACAGTGAAAGCCCAGAGGATATTAATATCATGGAGAAATTACTTTATCTATTACTCAAAGGAAAAAAGCTTTATCAAATTTTTAAGATTCAGGATGACTATAGTTCTGTTTTTTCCTTTATCACCTCTGTCTTCCCCATCCAGGGACCAGTCTAATGTAAGACGGATGCATACAGCAGTGAAGCTCAATGAAGTTATAGTAAACAAGTCCCATGAAGCAAAGCTAGTTTTGTTGAATATGCCAGGACCACCCCGAAACCCTGAAGGTGATGAAAACTGTATCCTTTCTGAGAGTAGATCCATGAATAGGGGAATCTTCTTAGCCTGTTCCTTAGGTGAGACAACTAGGTAAGTTTAAGTCATCATTTGTGCCCTAGTTTCCCTCTTTGAGGAAGATTTTAGTCTTAGACAGATTTTTACAAATCTATAAGGTTGGTTAATCTCCTATTAGGAAGTTGGAGGTATATTACATTGTCTCAGATTTTTAAGAAGTCCTTTTCGAGTAGCATTTTTGCAACTAGACTTTCAGCCAGAGTCCTAGAAACAGAATTTCTACATCCTTAATCCTCTTCAGAAGATTCTACACATTCTGTACAGCTGCTCAGATTATGATGATGTCAGATTATAAAGTATATTCTTCCTTCTGCCCATGTTTCCTTGACAAATTCTGAAGATATGGAATTCCTAGAAGTGCTCACTGAGGGACTTGAACGAGTTCTCCTTGTCCGGGGTGGTGGCAGTGAAGTGATCACCATTTATTCATAGTCTACTCTAAATGACTCTGCTTGGTTTCACTTTTTTCCTGAATGGTTTCCATCCTCCACTGAAGTGACAGCTCTTTCCTACTGCTCCCACTCTAGAGGCCTATGTTTTACACCCATGACACTGGATGAGCTGGCGTGAAGGCCTTGTGCAAGAAAGAGTACAAACAGATCTCTTCTTGGCTCTTAAATGATCTTAGCAAAAGAAGCAGGTTATTCCCTCAGCATCAAAAGAATGATCAACTCATAAAAGCCATTTCTTCACTAGTAGAAGACAAGTTAGAATTAACAAGCTACATCTACAAGTGGGAAGCCCTTCAGTACTACTGAAGTTGGAGAAATGGTAAAAAGGATGCTAAAAATTCACCTAAAGACAAAAAACAAGTACATATCCAGCATTAAAGATTGGTCTCAGAGATCATGATTCACTGATACCACAAAGGAAACAACTAGGTAGACTGCCTCACCTCACTGAAGAATTCATGGCTAAGTAACATGGACACCTCTTTTCTTGTGATGCCTGTGGCAAGCTGAGATGAAAAGATTTTTAGCTGATTTTCTTTAGTGTATCTGCTTGCTAATTCTAAAAACCCAAAATATGGCTGCAGATTCTACTTTTTCCTCAAAAGTTCCCCAAAACACCAGGTTAAAGTATCTATGTTGTGTCAGTGTATATTTCAGCTGTTTGTCTCTATCAATTTAAAATCCATTCTGTGGTTTTACCGTAGCAATTGTTTCTTTTCATATAGCTGCACAAAGGGATTTTCAAGGAGTAGTTATATGATTTACTGAAGTAGTCTGGTATCTTTTTGACAAACTCAAAATATACAAGTTATTACATAAGAAATACATTTCAGGATGTACATTAACCAACAGGGTCTCCTTTTTATGATTTACAAGACAGGTCAAAAAAGCATATTAAAAAAACAGGATGACTAGCTAAAATCATCCTCTAAAGCAGTGGTTCTCAACCTGTGGGTCGCAACCCTGGCAGGGGTCAAACGACCAAAACACAGGGATCGCCTAAAGCCATTGGAAATCATAACTGTAGCAAAATTAGTTTTGAAGTAGCCACCAAAAGTATTTTTTGGTTTGGGGTCACCGCAACATGAACTGTGTTGCAGGGTCACGGCTTTAGAAAGGTTGAGAACCACTAAAGGCTCTAGACCATCTTCTAAAGGGGAAATTTAGCTTTAAATTGAAAGTTGTAGAGCCATACTCTTGCATGGTGCCAAAGTGCTTGAGCTGCTACTCTCCTTATCTACTTACAGTAGCATACAGACTGCCATTGGCTCAACAACTTTTCTTCACTAAGAAACCTATGGTTCATCTCCAAAAGCCATAGTTAAGGCTTGAAGCACTCACCTAAATGTGCAAAGTTAAGAGTATTTCTCCTTTTCTTTTTGATTTTATGATCTGTCTGTAGAAACTTGGCTCTAAACTGAAATTATGCAGGCCAGTGGGCTTTTGCTGTTTCATGTTTGTTTTCAGAAAGCTCTAAATGTGCCCAGGAAATAACTGAGCAAGTTCGACTTCTTATTTACTGATTTATCACAAAACACTTGGCTTGAGTATAGGGAAACTTCTGGTGGGGCTGAGCAATAATTTTGAGCATGTGAAATCTACATTTCTTTCCAAAGTAGGATTTAAGAAACCATTTTCTTCCCTGTATTAATGGCTGCTTTTATGTTTCATTTTATTAATGATAACTGTTACTCTTTGATTATCCAATAGGAAATGCAACAAGCTGACTCTTTTGTCACAAGTAATATCTGACCCACAAGAACAGAAAAAAACTCTTCAGTGTAGCTTAAGGAAACGAGTCATCTTGATTTCTCCCTTTTGGTCTTCTTTCACCCTTCAGGCCCATTCATTGTAGCAACCCAGACAAGATCCTTTTTCCTGCTCCTTCCTGCAGAAGGCGGAAAGTTTGTTCACAATCCCCATTGTAACACTCCATTGTGGAATTAAGTTGTAACAGTAACTGGCAACATCTTAAAGACTTATACTTTCAAAGTCAGCCTGCCCAGGAATCCCTTTGTCCCTGGCCAAAGTGCTACATATTATTTCCATATAAGATAAGTATGGGGAGAAAACAGGTTAGTTTTAAAAGTGTTATTTGTGGTTGGACCTCTTGTAAGAAGCCTTTTAAAGAAATAAAGAAGTTGATGGCTATTAACATAGCCATAATTCCAGTTCTGAAAATGGAAAATCACTGTTACATGGAAAAATGCTTATTAGGCCAGAATTATACGCATCTTTATCTTCAGCATTTCATGTTTATTGTTGCTTGTTGTTTGTCTACAGAGTGTCGTCTTTAATCACTGCAAATAAAGCAATACTGAAAACTTGACAGTGCACCTTAGGGGAAGGGGCTTTTTGTTTTAAGAGGGAAGATTTTCCCATCTTTTGAAAAGGACTCAGCTTTTAAGTCTTACCTATGACTTCAGCAGGGCAGATGATAACTACACATTCTCTTACTGCTGGCCTTGTGCCTTCTGGAATGTGAATGCTTCTCTTAAAAGCTAGAGTCTGAGCTATAGTTTCTGCTCAACAGGTGCTAGGTTCCTGTTGGCAGAGAAAAGATCACCACTCTTGGATCTTATTGCCTCTAGTTCTTGTAGCCTCAAGGATTCCAGCAATCCTCATTCCCCCATCCATACATGTTAAAAATTCCTTATTGTGGGTATTAAATAACAATTACACTCTAAGCGTATTTATGTGTTCCTTTTTTCTGGTTTATTGTTTTTTTCATCATGTGTAATTTGAATCAGCATTAGTTTTTCACATCTTGAAGTGTCTCCAGCAGAATTTTTATGTCCTAGTTTGTGTTAAGCAAAAGTAAAATACTAAGGAAAATAGATTTAAGGGAAACTTGTGAAATGTTTTAAAGCATTATTCTCAACCATCTAATTTATTGAAAAGAGATGCTGCTATGCTTCTT
>PVJA010051915.1:0-12621 GCA_004027025.1 Myocastor coypus
CCATCACAAGAGAATTGCTTACCGAATCTAAAGAAGACACTGATTTAAAAATGCAGAATACAAAAAAATGATGGAAACACTGAATGGACAACGCAGGAAATAATTAGAGTTCATGAAACAGATTCAAACAGATATCCAGGAATTTAAGAGTTCCATTGAAAGCTGGCAAAACCGATGGAATGAAAGTGAAGTGAAGGTGTACTCTCAGATCTTGAAGACAGCATTGCAACTAGTGATCATGAAAGGAAAGAGCTCTTAAAACTAACAAGGGACAGGACACTACAATTGAGCAGCTGCAAGATAATGCAAAGAAAACAATGTAAGGCTGATGGGTGTCAAAGAAACTGCAGGAGTCAAAACAAATGACCTAAAAAGTTTATTTCCAGAAGTAGTAGCAGAAAATTTCTCAAGCATAGGAAAAGCATCTGACGTATGGACAAGTGAGCCACATGGAACTCCCAATTATCCAAAATCAAAATAAATCTACACCCAGCCACGTAACAATCAAGATTCCAGAAATTCCGCAGAAGAACAGAATGTTAAAAGCTGTTAGAGAAAAAAACCAGATCACTTATAATGGAAAGCCCACCAGAATCATGGCAGATTTCTCACCACAAACCAGCATATCAAGAACAGAATGGAGTCAACTATTTCTGGTCCTGAAAGGAAACAACTTCCAACACAGATTTGTGTAACTTGAAAAACTATCTATTGGACCCAGTGGAGACATAAGGCACTTCCATGGCAGGGCCAGCGAGATAGTTCAGAGGAATAAGCACCTGCTTAGGCAAGTATAGGGCCCAGGGTTCAGTCACCAGCACCATGTGCCGCATAGGCTCTGGCCCCAGGTGCGCTGAGCTTGCCACCGTGACGGGGCATGGTAGTGCATGCCTGTAAGCCTAGCACTTGGGAGGCTGAAAACAGGAGGATCACTTCGAGTCTCAGCTGCATAGGGAGACCCTGTATCAAATACATAAAAAAAGAAAGATACTTCCATGACAAAGAACAACTGAAGAAACTTATCACCACCAAGCCAATCTGACAAAGAGTACTGACAGATATTGTATAATGAGATAGAAATGAGCACTACTTCAAGAGCAGCGACCAAGGGAAGCACTGAGGAGAACAAGCAATTAAACAGGGGGAAAGTAGAGAAGCTACAGTGGGAAAATAACATGAAAAACATGAGCCAATTACCTATCAGTTATAACCATCAATGTAAACGGCCTCGATTTACCAATCAAAAGAAGCAGATTGGCAGAACAGTTCCAACAGCAAAATCCAACAATATCATGCATACAGGAAACATATTTAATGGAAAAGGAAATTCATAGACTGAAAGTCAATGGATGGAAAACAATATTCCATGTGATAGGAACCTAGAAGAAAGGTTCTTGTTGCTGACAATGTCTACTTCAAACTAAGAATGATTAAAAGAGATAAAGAAGGTCACTACATACTTGCTAAGAGAAAACTGCAAGAGGAAGAGATAACAGTCACACACACACACACACACACACACACACACACACACACATCAATGTAGGAGCACCCAAATATAATGAGACGAATCTTAACAAAGATGAAAAATCAAATGAGCAACAGCACAATTTTAATGGGGGACTTTAATACCTCATTGTCACAGACAGATCAACCGGGAAAACAATCAACAAAGACATAACAGCATGAAACCCTGCTTGTGAAGACATGGACTTAGTGGACCTTTACAGAGTGTTCCAACCAACAACATGAGAATACACATTCTTCCCAGGTGCATGTAGAGTGTTTTCCAAAACAGACCATATACTAGCATATACAGCATGCTTAAGTAAATGCAAAGGAGCTGAAATTATTTATTGCATATTACCTCATCATAGTGCAATGAAACTGGAAATTACTGACAGAAGACATCACAAATATTCCATAAACAATCAGTAATTAAATAACACCCTCCTGAACAATCAATAAAGAGGTCACAGATGAAATTAAAGAAGAAATTAAGCAATATTTACAGTCAAAAGAAAATGCAGATTTGACTTATTGGAACCTGTGGGATGCAATGAGAGCAGTCTTAAGAGGAAAATTTGTAGCTCTAAGTTCTCAAATCATGAAAACAGAATGACTCTAAATAAATAATCTTGTGTTATACCTCCAGCTTTCAGAAAAAGAAGAGTAAGTCAACTCCAAAGAATACAGCAAATAAGAAAGCCCAGAGCAGAAATTAATGCCATGGAGATGAAGAAAACAATGCAAAGAATTAATGAATCCGAGTTGATTCTTTGAAAAAATTCAATAAAATTGATAAACATCTACCTGCACTTATCCATAAAAAGAAAGAAGGAATTCAAATTTATGCAATAAAGAACAAAAAGGGCAAAATGACTACAGACTCTATAGAAATTCAGAACATCATCAATACCAACTTCCAAAACCCTTACTCTCACAGGATGGAAAACACCTAAGAATTGCACAGATTCCTAGATACATATGAATTAACAAAGCTGAATCTGAAGGTATAAAACCTCGGAATAACCTAGTATCAGTGAATTAAATTGAAACTGTGAAACAACAACAACAACAACAACAACAACAAAAAAAAAAAAAAAAAAAAAAAAAAAAAAAAAAAAAAAAAAAAAAAAAAAAAAAAAAAAAAAAAAAAAAAAAACTACCAACAACAAAGAAAAGCCCAGGTCCCGGTGGATTCATTGCTGAACTGTGTAAGAAATTTAAAGATGACTTAATAGGAAGCCTTTTCAAAGTCTTCAATGAAACTGGAAAGGAAGCAATTTCCCCAAACTCTTTCCTGGAGGCAAGTATTATCCTGATATAGAAATCATGGAACGGCCCCACTGAAAAAGAGAACTACAAGGCAACTTGTAGTTCTCGCTAATGAACACAGATGCAAAACTCTTCAACAAAATACTAGGAAACAGAATGCATCAAATCGTGAAGAAGAGTATACACCATGACTGAGTGGAATTCATCTCAGGAATTCAGGGTTGGTTCAATATATGCTAATTTTGCCGGGCGTGGTGGTGCACGCCTATAATCCCAGCACTCGGGAGGCTGAGGCAGGAGGATTGGTGCGAGTTCGAGACCAGCCTGGGCTACAAAAGTGAGTTCAAGGCCAGCCTCAACTGCATAGTAAGACCCTGTCTCAAAAAGACAAAAAAAAGTATATATATATATATATATATATATATATATATATATATATATATGCTAATTTATAAATGTAATACGCCACACCATCAGAGCCAAAGACCTAAATCACATGACCATCTCAACAGATGCAGTAAAAGCCCTTGAGAAATTCCAATACCCATTCTTGATAAAACCTTATACAAACTTGGAATAGATGGTTTTTTATCCCAATCTCATAAAAGCCGTCTTTGATGATCCAACAGCCAATACCATTCCAAATGGACACAAACTGAAAGCCTTCACCTCAAAATCATGAACAAGACAAGCATGTCCACTGTACCACTACAATTCCTCATAATTCTGCAAGCATTAGCCAGAGGAATTAGACAAGAGAGAGAAATAAACAAATAATGTTTGGAAAGGGAGAAGTTAAATTAGCATTATTTGCAGATGACACGATACTCTCCATAGATGACGCCACAAACTCCAATAAAAGTCTTGTAGGTTTTGTGAACAAATTCAGCAGCATAGCAGGATACAAAATCGACACTCACAAATTGATGGCATTCCTGGACACAAACAACAAATACACCAAGAGAGAAATTAGGGAAAACACAACTTTCACAATAATATCTTTTTCTAATTTAAATTTTTGGTACAGGGTCTCACTACTCAGCTCAGACTTGTAGTGATGCAACCCATGTGCTACCACACCAGGTTTGGTGGCCACCAGCTGGGTGGGCTGCGGCCAGGGCCAGCAGGACATGTGGTACCTGGGATCAAACCACTTGCCAGGCAGGTGCTGAGACTTCTGAGCTATCTCCCCAGCCTCACAATATTTGTTAAAAATGAAATGCTTAGAAGTCAAGTTTGCAAATGAGTTCAAAACTTTTACCATGAAAATTATAATACACTCAAGAAGAGAGATTGAATATGACTTCAGAAAGTGGAGGTATTCCTTGGTCTTCAATAGGAAGAACTAATGTTGTCAAAAAGGACATACTACCAAAATTGTTATACAGATTACATGCAATGCCAAGTAAAATGACATCAAAAATCTTCACCAATCCAGAGAAAACTTTACAAGAATTCATTTTAAAGCAGAGCAGACCTAAAATAACACAAGCAATCCTAGGTAACAAACAATGTCAGGAGCCAGTATAACTTTTTGCTTGAAATTATGTTGCCCTGTAATTTCATCTCTTGGGAGCCTGTAAACAGGTGGATCACTGCGAGTGTAAACTAATCGTGAGACCCTGAACACTCTGTAGACACTTTCCTAAAATACAAAAAAAAAAAAATTATACTGAAAGCTGCTGTCATAAATTCAGTATGAAATTGGCAACAAAAGAAACCTGAAAATCAGTGTAACAGATTTGAGTATGTCAGCACAGGTACAAACACAATAAGCTACCTTATCTTTGACAGTGGAGCCAAGCATCACTTGAAGAACAATAGCCTCTTTAATAAATGGTAAATGCCGTTTTTATGCATACCAAGGACAAAAATTTGACCATGTCTGTCAGCACAATCTGAGCTAAAGTTATAATGGATCAAATATTTAAATATTAAAACAGAAACACTAAATCTAAAGGAGGAGAACTATGTAGAATTCTTGATGGCTTTTAGGGTGTAAGGAGTTCATCAACAAAAATCAAACTGCATGGGAAATACTTCAAACGATCAATAGCTGGGATCTCTCCTTTTTGAAAAGTTTCTGCATGTAAAAAGAAATCAACAGAGTAAAAGGTAAAACCACAAATTGGGAAAAATTTTTATCTATCCTTCAGCATGGACTGCAATCTAGAATTTATGAAGAAACTTTTAAAAATCAGGCCCCCAAATTCAAAGACCCAAATCAAAAAATGGGCTTCTGAGGTGAATATTCACTTCTCAGAGGAAGAAATATAAGTGGCAAATATATATGCTAAAATTGTACAGCACCATTGGCTATTCAAAAATTCTAAGTACAAACAACACTGAGATTTTTGGCTCAACCTAGAAAGAATGATAATTATCAAAAAATCAACCTAGGACTGGGGATATACCTCAGCAACCCAAATGTCAACATTATAAAGGCAAAGCCTTGAGTAACGTTCCTGGCAAACAGGGAGGAGGAGGAGGAAGAGGAGGAGAAAGCAACCAATAACAAATGCTGGCAAATCTGTGGGACAAAGGAACCCTTCAACACTTTTGGTGGGAGTGTAGACCGGCACAAGCACTGTGGAAATCAGTGTGGAGATTCCTCAGAAAGCTAGGATTGGAGGTCCAGCCAGCTATTCTCCTCCTGGGTATTTTCCCAGTGATATATGTGCCTGCTTTGTTCCTTTCTTGCAGCTTTCTTTATATGATATATGTTCCTGGCTTTCCAAATTTCTGGGGTCTCCACTGCTCTTTAGGCTTCTCACTACAGCTTCCCAGGAACACCCTGCCTGGCCTCCCAATTTTAATGGGTAGTAAAGTGGTTGTCAGCTTCTTATACCCAGCTGAATTGAACTAGCATGGTGGTAGGTGTGGAAGGTACACCTGAGGGTTGTTTCCAGCAGCCTAAAAGGTATAATGTGAGAAGCTGTTGAAAGACTGTTAGGGATGCTGTTTGGAGATGCTGTTAGAGCTGTTGGAAGCTAGCTCTCCCAATGAACTTGACTGTTCTTTTCAGAGGAAGAGCTCAGGACCTCCTTGTTACCAAGAATGGCTATAGTTAATTATTGGGGAGCTCTGGTCCTCATCCTGAGCACCACTTCCTGGCTCAGGAGGGGAAGATGGTTCACTGCTCAGCTTTGTGGAGAAGCTTGTCACATTGGCTTTCCTGACGGGAACTCAGTTTTCCTCATTGCTGGAGGAGCTTGAGACCTCACTATTGCTGTGGTACCTTTGGGGGAACTCTAGTGCTTACCTTGAACATTGCTTCTTGGCTCCAGTTCATAACACTTAGTCTGATAGCACACGTATTTTATCCCACTGGCATAGACTTCCTAGCTTCCACTGACCTTTGGGACTTTCAAGCACAAATCCATGAAGCAGGCTCTCATGAGACTTTGTTGTGGGCTCTCAGCCTCCAGTTGGACTTGTAAGATGCACTGTTATAAGCTATAGGTTGCTAGCTATAGGTTGGACTCATATAGGATATTAGGATCTACGCTCTCAGCTGTATTATTCAGGCTTTAGTGTATAGATGTGTTTCCAGAATTTCTTGCATTTAATTCTTTGAGTAATTCCTTATGAAATATTATAAAATAAGTACTGTATTATATTGTCCCCCTTGCAAAAGCCCCAAACCATGACAGATACCTTCTTTAATAAATGTGCTGGAAATATTGCAGTAGATTTAAACTAGATGCATATCTCTCACTCTGTACTAAAATAAAATTAAAATGGATCAAAGAAATAGGTATGAGATCAAAAACTCTAAAACTTCTAAAGCATAACATATAGGAAACACCTAAACCCATAAGGCAATGGCAAAGACTTCCTGAATACGACCACAATAGATCACAAAATAATAGCAGGAATCAACAAATGGGACTACATCAAACTAAAAATTCCCCCCAACAATCGGGGCTGGGGAGATAGCTCAGGGGCACAAGTGCCTGCCTGGGAAGTGTAAGGTCCTGAGTTTGATCCCTGGTTCCACAAAAAAAAAGGAAACAATCAACATAGTGGAAAAAATATATATGTAATAAGAGATGTTTCTTTCCGGCCACTCTTCTGACAGAGGACAAATACCTAGAATAAATAAAAACTGAAAATCGATGGACTCATAAAAATGAATTTTAAAAATGAGCAAATGAACTGGGTAGACATTTTGGAGGAAGTATATGGGCAACAAGCAAATGGAAAACATGTTCAATATTTTTAACCACTAGGAAAATAAAAATTAAAATGGAAAGATTCTATTTCACCCCAGTTAGAATGGCTGTCACCAAGGATGTAAAAAACAATGGCTCCTAGCCAGAATGGAAGGGAAAAGGAATTTTTCTTCACACTAATGACTAGAGCATAAGTTAGTGCTGCCACTACAGGAACCAGTATGAAGGCCTCTTCAAAATAAAAATAAATTTTAACCAATTGATACCTTTCTTATATTCCAAAAAGAATTAAATTGGCATACTATACACTCATATTTATAGTAGCAAAATTAAAAATGAAGTTATACTGTCAACTTTATTGTCTTGGGAGCCACCCAGGTAATTTTAAAAAGCACACTTCTCGATGTGTCTAGATGAGTTCTAGAGACATGACCTAGAGATCTATATCTGATCCTTCCTGATTCCTGTCCAAGCTATTTCTATGTTCTGCTTTCCAGCAGAACAGTGAAGTGAATAACTTTGTCCACAGTTTTCCAGTGCAATGTTCCTACTTTGGAGAAAGTCAACCAACCACAGAGAAAAATCCTCTGAAACTTGAGCCCAGAAAAACATCTCCTTTAAGTTGTGGGTATCAAGTAGTGGGAAATTTGACTAATGAAGAAAAATTAATGCTGAAAGTGGAGTCATTGCATTGACTATATGATTTGGAAGCCTTTGGAGCTGTTTGCAGGATGACTTTGGAAACATTTTAAAAAGTAGGGTAGAGAAGCCCTAAAATGATGTAAAAAGAGCGTGATACGTAATGCTAGTCAGAGCTCAGAATACCAAAATGCAAATAGGAATGCAGACAATAAAAGCTAAGCTTAGGGGACTTCCATCTGGAGAAAGGACTACAATGACATTGATTAGAGGTCATATTTTTAACATTCTGACTTTGTGGGAGGCTGAAATTAAAGGCCTTTAATCTGGCACTTTGATCTGGCAGAAGAAATTTCAAGGAATCTGAACATGCTGGCTATAGCATGAGCATTGATGGCTGCTTTTTGCCAGATTTTTAATAAGAATAAAAGGCAAATGGCAGAGCATAAAAACTTAAATATTAGGCCAAAAAGAACTATGTTTAAAAAAAAAAAAAAAGAACTATGTGTATCCCATTCAATCCAGCTATCCCCCTACTGGGAATTTTTCCAGAAGAACTGAAAACATCATATCATAGTGATATCTGTGCACCTATGTTCACAGCAGAACAATTTGTGATAGCTAAATCCCGGAAACAACCAAAATGCCCATCATCTGAAGAATGGTTGAAAAGGATGTGGCATTTGCATAAAATGGAATATTACTCGGCTATAAGGAATGATAAACTAGAAGACTTGATATATAAGTGGATGTATCTTGAACATATACTCATAAGCAAAATAAACCAGACCTATGTATGCAAATATCATATAGTCTCCCTAGTGTAAGGACTCAAAAGAAGAAATAAATAAATAAACAAATTTTGGATGGTACCAGGAATCAATCTCAATCTTGTGTTTTCTGTATCCTCAACCCTTATAATTTTTTAGAAGAATAACTTAAATACAAAATGCATTTGGAAGAGTTAAATATTAATGTTTATTGAAAGTGCTAATGTTTAATTGTTTGATCAGTCTGACATACCTGTGTGTGTTTATCTAAACTGATTTGATGATGAAAATATGTAATGCAACCATTGTTAAATTTTTCTTGTTTTGAAATTCTGTACTATGTGTGCTCTTACTTGTTACTGTTTTTTTCTTTTTTCTGCTATTTTTACTGTTTAAAATAAAATTAAATTTATAAACAATTTTTAAAAATAACTATGTGTAGGGCTGACCAGTATCTCAGAGGATTAAAGCACCTGCAAGCAGGCACAGGGGCCAAGGATTCAATGTCCAAGAGCATGCTGAAATTGCAATTGCGACTGGACATGGTGGTACACACCTGTAATCCCAGCTCTTGGGAAGCTGCAAACAAGTGGATCACTGAGTCTGATATAGTAGTGAGAACCTGAACACCCTGTAGACATTTCCCTGAAAAAAAAAATCTATCTGTAAAGTTGAGGCTAACAGAGGTGTGGCTGCTATACAGTTAGCACCATTATAGTCCTACGGACTCATCTCAGATTGTGCATGTGTGAGACTACCTGCTCTGCACCCACCAGCAGATCACCTTGAGATCCATCCCAGGCCTAGCTTGTATGTCGGGTTCACTCCCACAAGCTGCAGCAGAAAGAAGTGAAAAACAGCAGCCAGACCCAACCTGGACATATGTGGACGAGTTCAACCTTAGTAGATCCAGACTCAGTAAGCTGAGACACTTTGGCAGACCCAAATCTATGGGAGAGTCTTCTCACTTTTTCCCTTGATCTACAGAGGGGCAGCAAGTTACTGGGTGAACTAGCCTGCCTAGAAGACCCCAGGTAAATCAAGGGGAGGTAGTCAGACAGAAGTTAAGTGAACTAAATTAAATATAAACTTCCAATTTAATATCTGCTTAGCTTCACAGACATAAGGTTTGCTCTTACTACATAAAATGCAAACTGGTTAGTTACAAAAGTTTGTCAACAGCTAAATATCACTACCCATTATTAGTGTTTCTAACTATAGTTCTGTAAATACAAAACTATAAGTGCCTTAACCATAAAATATCTTTTGGGTAAGAATTACGCTAACCAAGCTCTACACCAAAGGTCAGAGTACAGTGCTACACAGAATGACAAAGAGAAGAAGCAAAATGCAAACTCAGGCTCCGAGCACACCAAGAAAAAGTGCAGGTGTCACTAGCATAGAAGAAAATGGGAATCACACAGGTTTAATCTCTGAATTAATAGCGCCTGAAGTAAAGAAACAACTGTAGAAAGGTAGAAAGAAAATAAGATCACAAATAATTTCTGAAGCCAAAAAAAGAAAGGGTAACAATAATGAAAGAATTAATAACTGCTTCTGAAGAAGACACTGATAAATTAAAGAAGATTAGAAAAATGAAAGATTCCTTGAATGAGCAATATAGGAAAGAAATAGATTGGCATGAAGCAGACTCAAAGAGATAGTCACCTTAAACTAACTTAAAAACTTCAATCACAAGCCGGCAAAGCCACCTGAATGAAAAGGAAGACAGAGTTTCAGATCTTAAAGACACTATTGCAGCTAGTGAAAAGATAAAGTGTTGGGAGCCACAGGGAGCCAGGAAATTGGTCAAGTGTATGTAGGAGGGACTGGGCCTCAGTGGCTAACGCAAACAAGCTACCCCAATACTGAGGAAAACATCCTGTCTCGTTCAGGTCAGCTATTAGTCACTAAGCAAACTTGTGTCATTTGATACAAACTTTGCAAAAGTATAAAGTTTTATTTTTGTGTGCTTTGAGTTAGTCTTGCCCATGAGGCAGACTGGTGACCACCCAGCCGAGCTATTTGTCTTCTTGTCTATATTTCTCTTTCCTACTGCTGTGTCTCCCTGGGGTAGAACTGTTCCTAGTAAGACCAACAGATCCCTACAAGAAAAGATCTCTTAAAAACAACTAGGATGCAGGAGAAGATAATTCAACTCTACAAGACAATGCAAAGATGAACAACGTGAGATTAATAGGAATCAATGAGAAAGAAGGAGTCAATACAAATGATACAAAAAGAATATGGGCAGAAGTAATAGCATCAAACTTCCCAAATATGGGGAAACAATTTGGTGTTCACGTAACTGAAGCATATACAACTCCAAATAACATCAACGCAAATAAAAACACACCCAGACGTAAAATAGTTAAGATCCCAGAAATCCAGCACAAGAATAACATACTAAAAGCCACTAAAGAAAAGAAACATGTCACATTTAAAGAGAAACACATCAGAATAAGAACAGATTTCTCTTCAAAAACCATGAAGTAAAGAAGAGCATGAAACAGAGTATTTCAAGTACTTCATGAAAAGAAATGCCGACTCAGACTGCTATATCCCACAAAACTCTCTTTCAAGTATGAGGGAGAACTGAAATACTTCCACAAGGGACAACTAAAGAATTTCATGATGTCAAAGCCAACCCTACATACACTACTAAAAGGTGTTCTAGAGAGGGACCAAAATGACCTGAACTTCACAAATGAGAACAGAAAGAACCTAGCAAATAGGGCAATGAATTAAACATAGGAGATAAAGGGGCAAACAACAGCAGGTAAATAACATGGCAAGCATAAGTCAATACGTTTCGATCATAACCGCCAGTGTAAAAGGTATGAATTCACCAAATAAAGAAATAGACTGACACATTGGACTAGGAAGGAAAACACAACCATATCCTGTATACAAGAAACATACTTAACTCTTGAAGAAATTAATAAGCTGAAAGTCAAAGGATGGAAGACCAGAACCTAAAAAAAAAAAAAAAAAGCAGGGGTGGTAGCAATCTTATTCTCGGACAGACTCAACTTCAAATGAAGAGTAATAAAACAAGATAAAGAAAGCCACTACATACTGGTTAGGGGAAAAATTAAAGAGGAAGATATGTATGCACACAACATATGAGCACCCAGCTCTATAAGACAAATCTTAATGGACATGAAAACTCTAATATCCAATACAACAATCTTAACAGGAGACCTTAACATACCCTTATCCCAAAAACATAAGTCAAGCAGACAGCAAATTAGCAAAGAAGTAACAGGACTGAACCAGTGCTTGGAACAAATGGACTTAGTGGACATATACAGATGTTCCACCCAGCCACTTCTGAATACACATTTTTTTCAGCTGCACACAGAACATTTTCTAAAATAGGTCACATGCTAGTACATAGGTTATGTTTAAGTATATGCAAGAAAAGAGAAATTATCCCATGCATATTCTGATCACAGTGCAATGAAACTGGAAATAAATGAAAAGAAGCCACGATAACCCCAGAAATACATGAAAATTAAACAGCACCCTCCTCAGCAACCAATGGGCTGCAGATGGAATTAAACAAGAAATTCAACAATATCTATAATTTTATGAAAATTCAAACATAGCCGGGCATGGTGGATCATGCCTGTAATCCCAGCACTTGGGAGACTGAGGCAGAAGGTTTGGTGCAAGTTCGAGACCAGCCTGAGTTACAAAAGTGAGCTCAAGGCCAGCCTGAACTGCATAGTGAGACCTTGTCTTAAAAAGACAAAGAAAAAAAAAGAAAGAAAATTCAACACAAATTAACAGAATTTATGGGATGCAATGAAAGTAGTTCTAAAAGAAAAATTTATAGCTGTGAATTCACACATTAAGAAAACAGAATGGGAACAAATAAATACAGGAGAGCTGCACCTTGATTGTTTAGAAAAAGAAGAGCAAACGGAACCCAAAACCCAAAGATGGGAGAAAATTATAAAGATTAGAGCAGAAATTAGTTAAATCAAGATGAAAAATACAATACAAAGAATTAACGAGTCAAAAAGCTGGTTCTTTAAAAAATTAAATAGAGCCCAGCCCAAACCCCACCGCTGGGAGCTGAGCCTGCGCACCCGCCGCGGGTAAGCCCCTGCGCCCCTCTGCCCCGCCTCTGCATTCCGGCGACTAACTTCCTGTTCCAGCCCAGCCCAAACCCCACTGCTGGGAGCTGAGCCTGCGCACCCACCGCGGGTGAGCCCCTGCGCCCCTCTGCCCCGCCTCTGCGTTCCCGCGAC
>PVJA010051916.1:0-12602 GCA_004027025.1 Myocastor coypus
TGGATCTTTTCCCTCTTCCTGATTCCCTTCCTCTTATCTGACAGTCTTCCCTCTACTGCCACATTATCTCATTATGTGCTTTGTATTTGCAAATTCCATAGATGAGAAAAAAAGTCACATTTGAATTTCTGAGCTGCTTATTTCACTGTTATACAACCATCTCCAGGTCTATCCGTATTTTTGCAAATGCCATGACTGCATTCTATCTTGTGGGGGGAACAACATTCCATTGAGTACCTAGACCACATTCTTGCCTACCCGTTTGCTTGCTGCGGGGCCGCCTCGGCTCTTGCTCTAGCTATTGTGGCTCCACAAACATGTGTACACAAGTATCTCCGCAGTGTACTAACTTTAACTCCTTGGAGGCTGTACACCCCTTGGAGGGGTGCAGGGCTGTCATGTGGAACTCCTGACTGCTTGCTGTGGGCCCACCACGCCGAATTCCACACGGTCTACGCTCATTTGCTTTCTCTCCAACGCAGCCATTGCTTTCCCCATATCCTTGTTCATTTGTGCTGTAACCTTCTGGAAACGGATATTGATAAAAGCAGGAAACTAGCAGCTTAGTCATTCCCTGATATCGCAGTTGTGACATAATGACCGTGGACATAATGGAAGTGGTTGCCAGGTTGGACTGATCTCCCATTAGATGAAGTTATTTTACGTCTCTAGTCTTCAAATATCTTTTCTTTTTATTAATAAATGAGTTATGTTAATTAACAAGATTCTCTTTTTTTAAATTTGTCAAGTTGTGATAAAAATGATCCCTCTAAGTGCTAAAAATACATTACCTGATTAATTACTAATAGTTTATTTGCAACTTTGGATCTCTCTGAGATGGAAATTTTGGCCATAATACAGAAAGATGGTATGTATGGAAGAGATTAAGTGCAATGAGTCCCCTTTATCTGTAACATAATTCTTCCCTGCAAAATCTAAGCAAGGCATATGTAGTAGTCAAGGGGTGGGTGCAAATAAACCCTTTAATACTGGCTGCACAAGCGCCAAGACAACACCTTGAAGTAGAGTCACACATACATTGTGGAACTAAAACTCACACAGTATTTTCTCCTCCTTTCTTCTCACATCTTTTCATAATACAAATCTTGAACTTGAGACTCTCATTCTTTACCAAGAATGAGAGGAAAAGCTGGGCCTGGTAATGCAAGCCTCCAATTGCAGCAGTCTGGGAAGACGAGGCAGGAAGATCACAAGCTTAAGCGCAATCTGAGCAACTTAGCGATTTAGTGAGTCTCCACACCAAAATGAAAAGAAGCAAATAGTTTGAGGATGTAGGTCAGCGTGAAGCTTCCCTTGGTGTGATCCTGAGTACTGCACAAAGCATATTGCTTTAACAATGAGACAGAACAAGGAAGAGGAGTCTTAACTGGGGTGGTAGTAGGACTGGAGGGAGAGGGAGGAGGAAAACAGAGAAGAAAGGGGCGCTGAGAGAGGAACGGAGACTTCGGTCTCTGGCCAATCAAACTCTTCTTGTAGTGATCATTGCTACAACTGGGCACAGCACAAGCCAGACTTCGATTTCCAGATGAGGTGACTCCTCCTCCTTCTTCATTACATGTAAATGGATGAGTTGAGGTCAAAATGATAAAAGCTGAAACTTGCTACTTCAGAGGAAGAGAAAACTCTGTGATTCTGTTGGCCTATGATTATTTTTCTTATGTTATGAAGCAGTTTCTTGGAGCTTATATTGACACAAATAAGATTTCTAAGGCTGCATTCCATAAAATGTGTTTCCAAAAAAACATTGATGTCACTGGAAAAAGTTCTTTGGAGGAACAGTCTTTGGAAAACGTCAAATTAAACACTTTATCATGATTCTTTACTTTGGGACATCTCAGAGCCTTTAATATATTGGCATTCATTATGAGCCTTTATGTAAAATGGTATGTAAAATGACAAATATTGAGATGTATTTAATGTAAAGGTCATTTGAAATGAAGTGTACTCATGGATAAAGTTTAAAGTAAATATATATCAGAGAGCGTCAGTTTAGAAAGATAAAATCCCAAGCTAAGTTCTCTTTCTTCTATTGCCACATGGGTATCTGAAGTTTTATTTCTTACCCATGAAAGTTCCTGGTTGATTCTTTTAGGCAGTTTATTGGCTACCTGGGATCTCAGGGAGTAAAGTTCCCTTGGTACCGCAGTGTTGCTACCTTGCAGCCCCTCCTTTCTAGCTACATGGCCAAGAGAAAGAGATAAGGACTGCAAAAGCACATAAAACCTCTCATAGACATGGCAAATGGGGTACATGTGGCTTCCTCTCATGTGACACTAGCTAAGAATGACACGCGTCACTCCTTCCATGTGCTGCAGGCTGGAACACAGTCAATGACACTAGACATAAAGGCGTTGGGAAAACATTTTTCTCTTCCTTTGGGAGTAAAACGAAATACACATATTGTCTGCTGTGTTTGCTCTTTTGCTAAAGCACAATACCCGACATCTAAATTTCAAGGAGGAAAGACTCATATTGGCTCATAGGTTTCAGAATTTTCAGTCCACGGTCAGCTGGTTCCGAGACAGAGTGGAGGACTAGGGAGGAGAAATAGCCATGACAGCGCAGGATGGACAGAGGACAGCAAAGCTGTGCCCAGAAAGCCACAGGAACAGCAGCAAAGAAGCAACAGCAGCCTTCTTTTCATCCCTTTATATTCCATGCAGGCTCTGTGCCTATTGGTTGATGTGACTTACCACCAGGGTGAAGTACCCTAAACCCAAGCAACATATGCTTCATCCATCATCGCATACCCTCCACCCAACTGTCTTCAAAAAACCCCATCTATGGCTGCATGACTGCATGAAGCTTTGTGAGGGACATTTAAATACAGTCCATGCTTCCGCGGGACACCTACTTGGGACCTACCTCCTCTCCTGTCTCTCTCTCTCTCTCTCTCTCTCTCTCTCTCTCTCTCTCTCTCTCTCTCTCTCTCTCTCTCAGACAGGAGTTTTTTTTCTTTCAATAAATGTTGTGCTCATTAATAAATAAATAAATAAATAAGTAAATAAATAAATAAATAATAAATACAATCCATGAAACATATACCATCATCTCCTCCAAAAGAACCACTGTCAAAGATCCTACACCAAAGGCAACTGGTGCTGTCTGCGTCAGTATATTTTGTATTGTGCTAATTCCCTCTGCGCATTGTATTTTGCTTTTGTTCCTCTTGCACAGTTTTCCTTCTCCCTGAGCCTTTCTTTTTCTATTCTGTGTCTAACAAAAACCATACTCTTGCTAAGACGTCAAATTAAAATGTGACTTCTCCCATAATGTTCTCTTTGGGAACTTTACTGCGTTTCTTCCAAGAAGATCTATCTTCCTCCTTTGTAGCATTCCTTATTTCTCTGTTACTTGGCAGACCTTGCTTAGGATTTATTGAAAACTCCCAAGTTCCTACTATGAGCGTTTCATTGTGTGTAGCATCGTATACAAAAAACGAAGATGATCCTGAGAATTAAACAAATATCTGAGCTTCAACCTTGACATTATCATTTTGTAGGTATAATTACCTTCAGCAGGTAGTATTGCCATTCAGGAGGACCTGAAAATTAGGGATATCTAAAACCTAATTGTCGAATACTGCACCAAGTCGTTTAACCAAGTGCACCTTCTGATCATGGTTTCAGCCACAAATAGTTACTGTTACTGACATTGCTTTTGGGTCCCAGACGGAGCTATCTGGCAGTCCTGATTCTGCCATGTAACAGCAGTCTGACTTGGGTAAGATCACTTTCACTTCTCAATCTCAGTATCTTTATTTACATAAGTGGTTATAACTTCCTTCTTGAATAAACAAGAAAAATTTCTGTCAAGCTTTTGGGATCATGGCAGAGACACATGTAACTTATTCATTTATTATGAAACACCTCTATCCTTCACACAAAGCATAAGAACATCTAGTCACTTAATGATTCTATCTAGGAAAAAAAAAAAAAAAAAAAAAAAAAAAGATGGCTTCCCCCACAGCCCACAGAGCTGGCTTTTGTGCCTGAGCACCATAGCCAAGTAGTTTTCATTAATTCCCCTCTCTGCTCTTGGAAGCTGTAATTTAAACCTGGTGCTTTTCTGATGTGAGCTTCCTCACTTTCCTCTTTTAGGATCCTCTTAATCACTTGAAGACTGCGAAGTGGGCCCCGCATCTTTCCTCTCTCTGTGTTGAATTCCTTTCATCTCTCGTCCCAAGTTCTCTCTCCCAGGCTTTAATCATGTCCTTTTGCTCTGTCCTTCCATTTCCAAAGTGTGCGGAGACACAGGAGGACACGGTAAGTTCTACAATAATAAGTGAAAGTAGCGTGAACTTATGCTACCGACCCGCAGTAAAGCACAGTGTTCACATGCACAGAATGAAATAATCAACTCCGAGAAATTTCACTTCACTCCCTACTACCAAACTAACTCCTATCATTTTCAGAGCCAGCAGCAAGTGGCATTTTACAAGTATTCTTTTTTCCATGGACACACACACAAAAAATGTTCTCTTTCTGTGTCTAGATATTGTGTTCACTGAATTCACCTGTAAATACTTACTATATGCCAAGAACTCTTCTATGGGCTGAAAAAGTCACGAAATTCTCTGGCTATGAATACAAAACAAGGAGCTAAAAACTTAAAAATCATTTAGGAGCAATAGATATTAACAGCAGAGAAAATAGACATGTGTAAGAAAAATAAGTGGCTTTCGTTCTTGTGCCGAATACAGTCTGTGCACCTACCAGCAACTGTTATCATCAGAGTGCGTCTTTCCTTCTGCCCTCGCTTCTACCACTGGAAGAATGGGATAATGCAAATGGCACTGGATGGTCCTTGGGAATTAAGCACAGCAATACCCTGAAATCATCTAGCACTTGCTGACATTTAGCACTCAGAAAGATCACTCCACTTTTGTCTTTATTTTTAAGTACACAAAAGAAATGTGAAGTAAGACCATGGCAAGAAAAAATTATTTGTCAAATAGACTACTTATGCTTGAGTTTGTTGATAAACATTCAGTGGTAGGAGTGTCTCTTCTATTTTAGCAAATGAATTTGTATTAACCTGGCAGAAATTATTAAGGCCCCTGCGTTTACTTCAAAATATGTCTTTTACTGGCTGCTTGGCTACATTGGTCCCATAGAAAAAGGGTCTTCTGTGCTCACTGTAACCTAATTCCCTCACCCGCCTTCCTCTTTCTTTTTTTCTTTTTCTGTCTGAGCTGTTATTACCATCGTGTTTTCTTTGTCCATTCTAGCCACCTGGACTGACCTGTCTTTTCTATAACCAAAAGTGAACCAGAAAGGAAGAAGCAAAGAGAGTTACATTTGATGGTGGAGCACTACAGTCCAGCACATGGAGTTTGAATTCAGAGAGCTCTGATTTGGAGACTTAGCCCCTTCACTTACAGACAATGATTTCGTTAAAAACGTTTAGAGCCTCTGACCCAGGCTTATCTGGCCTAATGCAGAGATTCCATAGAGAATAGTAACAAAACCCAAGGGGAGACTGAAACTGTCAACAAAATCAACGTAACATTAGCCACTTCCTCCTAAGTGTTTGCTAATATTTCATAAAATTGTATCTGCTAATCACTTGACTCATAGTGTATTCAGAATAAGCCACTTGCTTTATTTCTTTGGTATACATTAGTTCAGAGGCCATTAATCTGTGAAGCATCAAATCTTCCATTTAGCATGAGAGATCGGCAGGAGAATGAAAGCCGATCTTTGGCCACAAACTTAACAGGCAGTGCACGTGGAAGCAAACGCAACTGTGTGAAACGCAACAATAAAGGAAACCAACGAGCAAGAGTTTCTGTCAAGTGAATGTGTTCGATGAAAGATCACAACAAGGTTTTGTTTTAAAAACTAACTCTAAAATATTGGTCTAAGCCTCCTGGAAAATCATACTAGAAAGAATTCAAAGGCCAATAATAGACTGGGTAGGAAAAAAAATGTCATAACTGATGAACAATGTCTGCCAAGGATCCAGAAGAGAGATTGACCACCTTTGGTGTAGGAAGTATTTTCAGGGACTGCCTGGAAGAAATAGTGAGATGCATCCTGGGGCGCTTTTTATGAGACCTATATTTCAGTAGTGTTATTCACTTGTATGGCATGGATATTGTTATCGTCATTACAACTGAAACTGAAACTCAGAGAGGTTAAGTGACCTGTCCAGGTCACACAAGCTAGAAAAGTAGTCTGGAATGAATGAAAAATCAAGATTGATGGAAGCACTCCTACCCAGCATCATTCTCCATCGTCTGTAGGGACAAGAATGAATTATCTCTGACAAGAGTGCTGTAACAGAGACTGAGTGTATCTCGGTCTCTCTTTGTTTTTCTTTAATCTTTATTTTGTATTCACAAATATAAGACTCCATCCACCAGGCTGTCTACAGAATAGTGTCTGCTTTTCACTAGGCAATTCATGCTGAATCAACAAATGCAATATCTAGACATAAGCAGATAAACTATTTTCCTGCATTGAAGAAAGGGTACTATAAAATACCACCTGCTGCTGGGTCTTACCTGTCCCTTTCATTTTTCTGGGGCAACAGGATGACTATATTTTCTAGCTTTTATTGCAATATGTTGGGACCATGTGACTAATTATCAATGATGACAGATGGGAGGAAATATATATGATTCTCGTATATGCATGATTTGTATGTACAATTTTATTCAGTGATAATAAAATCTCTGTAAGGAAAAAGCTACTATTATGCGGCTTGAACAATTTCCCTTGAGATTCTTGGTTAATGTATGATTTTCTTTTATCTGGCTTGGTAAAGAGGATCAAATGAAGAATATCAGTAAGACCCAATGACAGAATGCATAAAAGGTAAGGGGTTTAGAGATCTGTCACACCTCTTGAAGTGGAGCCATCCGAAGGAAGTTAAAGTCACATTAGTCTGTGACATGAGAAAGATTAGGAATGTTTTATTCTATATTGCTAAACTTGGTTTGTCTTAGGGAAGACGTAGAAGGAATTTTCACAAAAGGCAAGGAACTGCATGGAGAAGCGCACATCATGCAAAGTGTCTGGGTAATTTTGAATTATTAGTGAATCAAGGAGTGGCTTAGGATGGAACTTCAAATTTCCAGTCTTGTCATTTCCGTTTGCCAACAATACTTGACATGCTTGCAATCCATTGATTATATCAAGCTCTCAAATCATGAAGGCTTAAAATGTGACCCTCACTATATATCTATAGGGATCAAGAATTTGGGCAGGGCCGAGTTGGCTGTGTCTTTTGCTGCACTTGACATGGACCAAGATCACTTGGTGGTTTTTGCCTGCCAAATGAGCAGCAACAAATGATTCAAGATGGCTGCTGTCCTTTGTAAATAACTAGTGTAATCTCAGCTGGGACTGTCAACTGGAATATAGATCATTTCTAAAGTTAGGGCCTATAACACAAGATGATGCCATAGTGCTCTTAAAGAGCACTATGGTAGTACAGGAACTGACATATCAGCACTTCAATTTTGAGGGTCCAGTGAGTAGTTAATGCTCTGAGCTTCCACGTCTTAGTGATAACAGTCTCCATCTCTCAGTGGGAGGGAAACAAAGAATTTATACCGATCTTTCATTATTGCTCTGTGAAGTCATATCTTCAAGGGTAGAGTTACATCTGTGCTTTCTAAGTGCAAACCACTTCATATACTGTATTTCCTGGTGACAAAAAAATGTACAGTAAATATACATCGAAAGAAGCAGGAGGGCTGGGTAGTTAGCTTGGTGCAGTAAGTGCTTGCCTGGCAAGCGCAAGGTCCTGAGTTCAATCCCTGGTACCACCAAAAAAAAAGCAGGAAAGGGAATTAATATTCTGTAGAATATCAACTTCTGCTTCAAATGCCTTATTTTAATGTGCTGTCAAAGTCATAGTGGTTATAGCTGTAGACAATAATGAAGGAACAAAGAAGCTTTAGTGTTATCCAAGGACAGTCACTCCACCTGGCCCAGTCCTTTTTCCACCACAGAATGTCCCCTTTCCAGGATGTTTCTGTCCCTAGCTCAGGATATAGATCTAAAGGTCAAGTGCTCCGTGTCACCTTGGTTGCTATTGACTGAAGACAGATACTCAGCAAATACCTGAAATTTGACTGTGCCTTTAGTCTCACCAGACCCACAGGGAGTCCCTGTGTGCTTTCCCCGGCAAGAGACTGTGAGGGATTTCTAATAAAAACAAACCCTAGCTGCCTTGCAAATACAGATGCTAAATGGTAAGAAAATGAAAAATGAGAGCAATAATACTGCTTCACTTGATGCTTAAGAGTCAGGGATGAAAGGCGTTGTAAGAAATGCTGTTATCTCCACATATTCACGTTCCATCCTCCCGTGGTTGTTTCATCCTCTATCTCAGAAATGCTTGATTAAGGTTCTTCTGCAGTCTCGTTTACCTTATCACTCTTTTCTTCTTTAAGAAATACCTTGCTATATCACTGGGGACAATTTACCCTTGTCTGTCACTTGAAGAAAGCAAGCCTACTTCGAAGGACCAATCAAAAACCCAATGGGGAACTGGTAATGAAGAAGTCCTACTTTGTTTTCAAGCAGAGATGTGAAATCATACTCTGAATTGCACAAGGTATGGGGGATGAGGAGAGTGTAAACAATGTGAATCAAAAATATGGGTCCCGTAGCTGAGCTTCAGCCTCAGACTCAGAGACTGAGGAACCCGATGACTAATTGTGGCGGGAACTTTATAGAAGCTCCAACCCAATGTCTTACTCCATCTACTCATCAATTCAGTAATGACTGTTAAGTAATTTTAGAGACCAGACATATTCATTCCTTGCATATCACCCTTTTATTTTTTTCTTTTTTTTCATTTTTAAAATTTTTTCTCCTTTCTTTCTTTCTTTCTTTCTTTCTTTCTTTCTTTCTTTCTTTCTTTCTTTCTTTCTCTCTTTCTTTCTTTTATTCTTTCTTTGCTTATTTATTTGGTACAGGGTCTTGCTACACAGCTCTGACTCAGAGTGATCCCTGTCTCAGCCTCCACAGCCCTGGTATTACAGACATACACTACCACTGGCACAAGGCCAGCCCAGCATGCGGTACTGGAGATCAAATCAGGGTCCTTTGCACTTGCCAGGCAGGCATTTAGACTGTTGAGGTATCTCTCTGGCCTAGTCTTTTACTTTTCTACCAATGCTCAGTTCAGACAGTCCATCTTACTTTATTTTTTTTTTAAAGATTTATTTATTTATTTATTGTTTCACAACCTTTGCTTGTTTATTCACTCATTTTTATGGCCGGCTCAGCCCGCCCTGAGGGCAGGGCTGGTGCAGCATGTGGTGCCCGGGATCGAACCACGGTCCCTGAAGCCACCCAAGCTTTCCCAAGCAGGCGCTTTAGACCACTGAGCCATTCTGCCGGGCCCCATCTTACTTTAGTATAAATCTTTTAAATATGTACTTAACCAGTAATATTTTCTTCATGGACTCCATATAACTAACTTTCTTGCTTTCGTAGGAATTTGAGGAGTTGGTATTGCTTTAATGTGGACCAGCACCAACATGTCCCTTAGCAATTACTCCAGTGTTTTTGATTGGATTAATTCTGTCTCCTAGGAACCTAGAAAAGAACCGAGGAGTATTAATTAGAGGAAAAATGTAGGAGAAAATTTTTGCTTTTCTGACAAGACCTGAAAAACACATTAGTGACTGTGGACTAGCTAAGAGGTTGCAGAGTGATTTATAAGCAACACATCTGGCCTGGGCCACAGAAAAGGAAAGGAGTTAGGCAGTGGAGCCATTGAGGGTAGGGGCTCCAGGCTTAGCACAGATCCTGTGGGGTGGAGGTGGCCTTGCCAACTCACAAGATGTGATTAAAGTTGCTCTCCAGGAGGCAGAAGGAGGTGGTTGCCTTAATTATGTGGGTAGGGACAAATTAGTGGAATAATGGAAAAGGAGAGAACAGGTTAGAATTGCAGCTTTTTAAGAAACACAGGTAGAGGGATGAGAGAAAGGAAGTAGGAAAAGGTTAAGGCAGAGCTGTAGAGAGCAAAGGTAGGCAAAAGCTTTCTATGAAGCTGGAAAATTAAATTCATTTTTCAAAAGTGTGGGTGGATGTGTGTGCATTTATGTTCTGTGACAGTTTCTAGGGAAATTTTCCTGCCCTCCATGGTCTGTATTTTCCTTATTGGATACAATTGGGCTAGTTTTATGTGGGTTATTATTTTTTCACATACATATCTCTTAATCAATTCTGATTTCCTTTTACAACTACTTAATTTAACTAGCAGGCCTCAGGTCTTCAAGATGGTGAAGTACACCAGAGAGTAAAACTTTCAGCAAGTAGTGAAACCAAGTGCCCTAGCTTTCTCTGCAGAGGTGAGCAAAGGCACTCCCTTAAGCATTGGTCAGCTTCTGTGACATAGATCCTCCTTTCTTGACTCATTATCAACTGCCAACAAGAGACTTCTTCACAGAGAACTCCCCAAAACAGGCAGTAGTGTGTAACTCCGTAGTACCCATCCAAAAAGCTATCACCAGACATAAATCGTAGCAAAAGCATAGGAGATAACACAATGTAAAAAACATAATAAATTGTAAGCTATAGGTTTTAAGGATTTATTACTTTTGTAGTACTATAGACTTAATTGTTAAGTATATATAACTCAACTTTTGTGGGTGGTTCTACTTAACAATTGGCTTTTAAAACTCCCTGAAAATATATGAGTTTTCTAAGAGATGATACCAGCTGTCTCTAGTATAGCACTGGGCTCCCGCCTGGTCCTTCATCACTAGAAACACTGTGGTGAACTTACTGTAATAGTGGATAGATAGACCTATTGAGGGCTGGTTACATTTGCAGTGAGGGAAAACAAAAAAGACAACCGTAGAGCACTGTCATTCATCATTATTCAGAAACTGTGTGTGTGTGTGTGTGTGTGTGTGTCTGTGTGTGTCTGAGTGTGTGTGTGTGTGTGTGTGTGAGAGAGAGAGAGAGAGAGAGAGAGACTCATCGAAAATACTTGAGAACAGCATGTTTTGGATTTCAGATTTTGTATCATTTTCACTTATATAATGAGCCATCTTGAGCCTGGGAGGCAAGGCAGTATGAAATTTATGTATATTTCAATGTACATCTGATACACCTACGCTGGGAAAAATTTGACAAACTGTTTGTTTGTTTGTTTGTTTGTTTGTTTTTATATCCAGGATCAACCCTAGAACCGCGCATTTGCCCGGCAGGCACTTGTACCCTTAGCTCTTTCCCCAGCACACCACTTTGAGTTTGTGTTTGCCCTGTGTCTCATCACTAGATGTTAGTTGTCACTTCTCCATTTGTGGTTCCACATTAGCGCTCAGAAATCCTAGGATTTTTGGATCATTTGGACTTTGGAATTTCCAAACAGAGATGCTCTAACTATGATATGTTGTATTCATGGAAATGCGAATTGTCATGTATATGTAATATTAGTACATAATATACATACATGTAAATATATAATGCTGAAAATGTTCATATTAGCAAAGTATCATAATATCATCAGTACCTATATGCTATTTATCCCAATATATGATCACGCTAGTCCAATGTAGAATATATTTATATGCATATAAAATATGAGTATGTACTTACATATGTATAGAGTCTCACATGCATGAAATTTAATTAGCAAAAATTTAAAGTACATAAATTTACAATTAAACATATAGGTGTATTAATATACGTGAACTGGTACCAGGTGCCTCCTAAGCCCACAAAAGAGGTCTTCAGTGCCTTACGTTTTTCACAGCATGAAGTCAAATTCAATCAGTTATTGTGTAATTATTCTCTGTATTTGTTCAACATCTTTTTTCTACATTTGTTCCATGTGAGGGGTTTTCTTGAGACTGAATTACTGCCTCACTGTGTAGGCCAAGTTGTCCTCAACTTTAACCTTTTGCCTCAGTCTTCTGAGTACATCTAACTGTATACATGTATCCATTTTAAACATATGCACATTGTCTAGGTGTTTCTCAATACACATGCATAAAGTTACAAAGACACATAAAGATGAGGATATATACAAACATGTCATGACTATCTTACATAACATTTTGTTTATTTATTCTTATTTGTTTTAGGAAGTACATTCCCCATACAAAAGTATGTATACCAAGAATTGCTGTAGTACCAAAATACTTCTCAATGATATAATTTATATCGGGCACTATGGTAAATGAGCAAAGAATCCAAATTAAAAGAATGTCTCCTCTTGGACTACAGTTGATCATGGTAAATAAAGACTGTGCTACAGAAAATCAGGAAGTATGTAGGAAAGACTAATAATGGTAGAGCGTGTATTGTCCATGCAATCTATGTCCTGATTCAAATTGGGTGATTTTTACTAGGAGTCAGGCAATAGGAACTTATTTCTATTTTAAGATGCAGTAAGGGCTTGCAAGGTAGCACAGTTGATTAAGGTGCATGATTCCAGAAAGTAACTCAGGCTCCAGGGACCATGATTCAGTCCCCACCTCCACATAGAGCATGAGACCCTACTTTATGGCAGTCTGAACCAGCAAAAAAAAACAAAGAGAGAGAAGAAGAAGAAGAAGAAGAAGAAGAAGAAGAAGAAGAAGAAGAAGAAGAAGAAGAAGAAGA
>PVJA010051917.1:0-12612 GCA_004027025.1 Myocastor coypus
GGGCAGCCTTCCATGGTGACAGCTAAGAGCAAGAGCTCCTGTTAGCTATCTCTTAATTTGCTCTTTATTTATACTGTGGGCGTCTCATAGAAGAAAAACCTTGTGACATTTAAGCTTATGTGTCTGATTTATTTCACTTAACATTATGGTTTCCAGATGCATCTACTTTCCTGTAAATGACTCAAGTTTATCCTTTTTTATGGTAGAGTAGTACTCCAGTGTGCGTAAATACCACATTTTCTGTATCCATTCCTCTGTTGGTGGACATACAAGTTACTTTTTTTAAGAAAAATTTTTTTAATTTTATTTATTTATTTTATTTATTTTCTTGTTTCAGAAATTTTGTTTATTTATTTTTATGGCCGGCTCAGCCTGCCCCGAGGGCAGGACTGGCGCAGCATGTGGTGCTGGGGATTGAACCGCGGTCCCTGCAGCCACCCAAGCTTTCCCAAGCAGGTGCTTTAGACCACTGAGCCATCCTGCTGGGCCCCCATACAAGTTACTTTCAAGATTAGCTATTCTGAGCTGTGCTGAAGACCCTCAGTCTGTGTAGGCCTTGAGGCCCGAGAAGATGTCAGCTCTTACTGTGGATAGCTTTGAACATGTTATGGAAGCTGGCATGGGGGCACACACCTGTGATCCCAGCACTCAGAAGGCTGAGGCAGAAGGAGTGCTGTGCATTCTAGACCTGGGCTGCAAAGGGAGACCTCACCTCAGCCCTCCACCCCCCAAAATTACGGAAGCGGGGCAAGCCTCCCAAGTGCTGGGATTAGGGGAGGCTTTACTGCAGCTGGTGGAGGCTGTGGGCCCAGCTGAGGTGTCACAGCTGCCCTCTGGGCATGAGCACAGAAGGAGGGGTCTGTGTGGCCCTGCAGGGCCCTGGAAGGTTGAAAAGTGACTGTGTTATAGGTCAAGGTGAGGTTGAGGCTGACACTGCAGGATTTGTAATAGAATCAAATGTGAAAGTGTGGACATCAAGGTGACTGTGGAGTGCTGTTGGCATACTGGGAGGGGAGGTGCTGCCGCTGGCTGCAGCCCTGGGTGGTGACACCTTGCTTTATCCTTGCGCAGTACCTTCAGGCTACATTCCACCCTGACACGGGGTTCTTGACGACGATTGAGGTCCTGGACCGGAAACTCACACTGCCCGTGAGCCAGGCCTTCTTCTGGTGAGAGAGAACTGCTGGGTGGGCTGGGGCCACAGCTGGGCTGGTCCCTGACTTGTCTGTGCTGGCTGCAGGTACAATGCCAGCACTGGAGATAAGCAAAGCAGTCAGGCATCTGGTGCCTACATCTTTAGACCAAGCCAAGCAAAGCCAATTCCTGTGAGCCACTGGGCGCAGACGTACCTGGTGAAGGTCTGGAGCCACGTGGAGGAGGGGCAGCAGGGGATGGGAGGTGGTGGTGGAACCATTCTCAGCTCGGGTGTGAAGGTCACAGCTACTTGTAGGGAGGCACTTCCTACCCATCCACATCTGCCTTGGGTGTAAGATTATACAGTGCTTAGCTTTGGGAGTTGAGGGGTGTGGAGAGTTCCTTGGCCAGGTGTGGTGGTAATTCCAGCACTCTGGGAGGCTGAGGCAGGAGGGTCACAAGTTTGAGCCAGCCTGAGCAGCTTAGTGATTTAGTAAGACTTTGTGTCTTAGTTACTTTTTACTCGTTGCTAGGACAAATGCCCGACACTCAAAATGAAGGAGGTTTATTTAGCTCACATTTTGTGGAGGTTTCAGTCCAGATTCAGCTGGGCCAAGGCTGAGTGGAACAGGGCAGACAGCATCCAGTTCATGGTGATGGAACAGCAACAAAATGGTGGCAGAGGCAGCCAACCAACCAGGGCAGCAGAGCAACAGCATGAGTCTGTCTCTCTGTCTCTCTTCAGGCTCTCTGCCTCAGCCTATCCACCTTAGGCTACACTCATAATCCCAGAAGAACTCAGACCCATAGTCCCATCAGTACTAAAACACATAATCCCAGTGGATCATAAGTCAAGTCTCAAACTCTAGAAGTCCCTGCCCTCTGATTGCATGAGGCTTTGGGAGGACAACTAGACATAAACCATAACACAATGAGGAAAAAGTAATTGAGATACACAGCTTAACTTCTTCAATATTCAGCTTTTACCTCATGGTCCGATATGGCTGCTCAAGCTTCAGCTATCATATCCACATTGGAGACATTTGGAGAGGGAAAGGGTCAAGAAACATTGTTTATACCATCTTGATTATTTTCTATGGAACAGACTGTGGTCACACAGCTATTGATGACTTCAGAGTAGTCTCCAAACCAGGGAGTCTTGTGCCATGCTAGACCCTTATACTAAGGAAGGGGATGGGTGCATTAGCAGGCATGTATTATTTTTATTCATATGCGTTTGTTGTGTGTGATATTTATATCCTGTAGAGTTGGTTCTTGTAAATGACACATCTTAATTCTTTTTTTGGTACTGGGCACTGAACTCAGGACCTTGTGCTTGCCAGGCAGGTGCTATGCCACTGAGCTATATCCCTGGCCCCTTAATTCTTTTTTCATCTCCTTTCTCTTTCTGTCTCTTAGTCTCTTTCCCATTTGCAAAAAAAAATTTATCCCACTGGTCTTACTACTTATCTTTAATTTTGCTCTTTATTTAGCTATTGCTTTTCTCATACAAGAGAAGCCATGTCATTTTAAGCTTGTGTGTCTGTGTTTCTCTCAATAGTAAGGTTTCAGGATGCATTCATTTTCCTCCAAATGACTCTAGCATATCCTTTTTATGGCATAGTAGTACTCCATTGTGCATAAAGCCCACATTTTCTTTACCCATTTATCTGCTGGCATTCAGGCTACTTCCAAAATTTAGTTGCGATGCTATAAATGTGGGCAGATCCAGAAAGTGTGGATGGGTTTCCATGTTGTCCCTAGGACTGACCCTAACTTAGGCCTTTTGGGAGTTCCCAGCAGGGGCCCATTTTCAGGGATGCCCTTTGCCCCCTGGGGCTGACACTCCTCCTCCCGGTGTGTCTGCAGACAGCCCTGGTGCAGGAGGTCCACCAGAAATATTCAGCCTGGTGTTCCCAGGTGGTCCGCCTGTACCCTGGTCAGCGTCACCTGGAGCTTGAGTGGACAGTGGGGCCAATCCCTGTGGGGTGAGTGGCCCAGGCTGGGATGGGAGCAGGGGTGGAGCAGAGTGGAGTCTAGGTGAGGCTCACACTGGTCTTTTTGGGTCCAGGGACAAGTGGGGGAAGGAGGTGATCAGCCGCTTCGATACACCCTTGGAAACTCAAGGAGTTTTCTACACAGACAGCAATGGCCGGGAGATCCTGGAGAGGAGGTGAGGATTCTGAGTACCTTGCAGCATGGTTGGTACCAAGCCCAGGAGGCCCAGGGGCAGAGGGGGAACCAGAGGGTAGGGTGCGGGTGGGGGGTGGGGAGCTGCATCTGCTGACCCAGGAGTATAGGAGGGAGAGATGGGGGGCCATTGGATCTTGACCTGACCCAACCCTGCCCCACCCCAGGCGGGATTATCGGCCTTCTTGGGATCTAAACCAGACTGAACCGGTGGCTGGAAACTACTATCCAGTCAACAGCCGAATTTACATTACGGTATGGTCCTCTGCCCCCCACCTCACACCCACACCCTGTAGCTGACATTCCTAGCATCCTGCATTTCCGGGATACGCAGGACAGGGACAGTGAGGCCCTTGCCCTCACTGCTGCCCATCTTCCCAGGATGGGAAGATGCAGTTGACGGTGCTGACTGACCGCTCCCAGGGAGGCAGCAGTTTGAGAGATGGCTCCCTAGAACTCATGGTGAGTGGATCCCAGCCCTGCAGACGGATTTCCACCGACAGCTTGCTGTAGTACTAAGCCGAGAACTCCATTTATATATTTGACTTCCTCTTTTTTTGGGGGGGGGGACTGTGGATTGAGCCCAGGAATTTAGTATTGAGCTATATCCCCCAGCCCTATTTAATTTTGAGACCGGATCTTGCTAAGTTGCTCAGGTGAGACTTGAACTTACCTTAGCGTCCCAGGTGCTGGGATTACAGATGTGGCCCCAATGTCTGCCTCTGGATCTCCTTTTAACGTACCCCTAAGACTCTCTGCAGGCACTGACTGACCCTACCCAGGTCCCCCTGCTAAGGGTTTACCTTCCATTGTCTTGGGGGTCCACCAGTGAGTTGGATCCCACTGCTCCTGTGATCTCCCTACCAGACTCTCAGTTTCTTTACTCTGTCTCGTCAAATTTCCTCACGGGTTTCTGGCTCGAGGGACCCTGCTAGGCCCTCATTCTCTTCTGGCCCCACGGACCCCCAGGTGCACCGACGGCTGCTGAAAGACGATGACCGTGGAGTAGGAGAGGCGCTGTTGGAATCCGGGTCTGGGGCGTGGGTGCGAGGGCGTCACCTTGTGCTCCTTGACATGGCCCACGAGGCGGCCGCGGGACACAGGCTGCTGGCAGAGAAGGAGCTGCTGGCCCCGCAGGTGGTGCTGGCCCCAGGGCACGGTCCGTCCTACCACCCCAAGGCAGCCCTGACCAAGCAGGTGAGGGGTGAAGGTCCGTAAAGGGGCCCCAGGGCCAAGCCCCATCCCATACCCTGGACTCACTTCTAGTGCTGGCGCTCAATCCTCCTTGCCCAGCCCCAGCCCAGCCCCTCCTTTACACACACACACACACACGCAGACACATGCATGCACACATAGTTCTGCACCTTCAGACCCAGACCTGCAAGGCCCAGCCTGCCTCATCCGGTGCCCTCGCTTCCTTAGCTCAGTCGCAACAGTCTCTTGAATCTGCCTGCCCCTCCCTGGATAAAGCAGCTAGTCGCTCAAGGCAACGGACAGTTGAGGCCCTCCCCCTCTAGACAGGATGGCTGAGCCCCGCCCCCACAGGTTGTCCTGACTACAGGCAGCTAAGCTCCGCCCACAAAATCTAGTTTTCCTAAGTGCCCAGCCGCTCCTCTCTGCCCAGGCCCCGCCCCGTCTGAGCCCCGCCCCTTCCACAGTTCTCAGGCATTAGCAGAGAGCTGCCCCCCTCTGTGCGCCTGCTCACCTTGGCCCGCTGGGGACCTGATACGCTGCTGTTGAGGTTCGAACACCAGTTCGCTCTGGGGGAGGATTCAAGCCGAAACCTGAGTTCTCCTGTGATCCTGGACTTGAGGGTAAGGAGGGCAGAAGTGGGAAGGAGGTGGGAGAGGGAAAGCAAAGAGAGAGGTGCGGAGGTGCAAATTAGCTTTGTGCATCCTCCAAGCCGGGCTCATCTGCTCCCCACAGGACCTGTTTTCCACCTTCACCATCACTCACCTCCAGGAGACTACTTTGGCGGCCAATCAGCTCCGGGCCAGTGCCTTCAGGCTCAAGTGGACTCCAGCGACTGGTAGGGACCTGGTGGGCCTCTGCCTGGCTCAGCAGCTTGGTTTTGTGTGAGGTGTGGGAATGTGTGCTGTGACCCAGTATAGAGCTTGAGTTGGCTCCTCCCCTCATGCTAGGGGTTCAGGGTCCAAAGTGGGTCCAGCCAACCTGCAATACACTTGAAGGTTTGGTGACTCCCAGGAATAAGATGAGGGAACATTCAGTTCTGGAATGGTGTCTCCCACCCTGGTGTCAGCTTGAGGGTAGAAGAGCAGTGCCTAGAATGTGGAGATGCTAGATGTGGTGGTGCATACCAGTACTCCCAGCATCCTGGAGACTGGGGCAGGAGGATTGCTGTGAGTTTGAGGCCAGCCTGGAGTACATAGCCAGCTGGGAATGTGAGATCCTGTCTCAAAAAATGAAAAAGAGCCTGATGTGGTGGTGCACACCTGTAATATCAGCATTCAGGAACTGAAGCAGGGTGATTGCTGTGAGTTTGAGACCAGCCTGGGCTGCAAAGTGAGTTCAAGGCCAGCCTGAACTGCATAGTAAAACCCTGTCTCAGGGATTAGAGAGATAGGTCAGTAGAATAAGCGCTTGCCTAGCAAGTGTAAGGTCCTGAGTTCAATCCTTGGTGCCACAGGGGAAAAAAAATCCTGTCTCAAAAAGATAAAAACAAAACAAAAGAAATCCAAGTGAATTTAGGGATATCAAGATAATATTCAGGTCAAGGCAGTGGTCTGTGAGTGATGTCCTGGGTTCAGATTTGGGGGCATATGACTGTGTCCAGACACGGGGGTGAGAGAATAATGGGGTGAAGTTGAGGAAGTCATCACTTCACGTTTTCTACCCCACCTCTAGGTCCCATCTCCTACCCCACTGTGCCCAGGCTGGACCCTGCCTCCATCACTCTGCAGCCCATGGAAATACGAACCTTTGTGGCCTCAGTCCAGTGGAAAGAAGATAGCTAGACCTGGGGGAGGTCCCCAGCTCTGGGCATGGGGCTGACTCCATATCCTGCTCTTGCTGCTGCCACCACTGCCATCCACAAAATCCAGTAAAATTCTACTAGTGAGATTCAGGTCATGTGTGAGGTGGTTTTAGTTTGGGGGAGGGGTATGGAAGAAGGAGTCCAGAGAGCCGTTGAAGGTGGAGAAGGAAGCCCCTGCCCCTCCCAAAGCTGAAGCCAGAACAAAAGCTTTGAAGGCCAAGAAGGCCATGCTGAAAGGCATCCACAGCCACAGAAAGGAGAAGATACGAACGTCACCCAGCTTCCACCATCCCAAGACATTGTGGCTCTGGAGGCAGCCCAAATACCCTCGGAAGAGTGCCCCCAGGAGAAATAAATAAGCTTGACCACTATGCCATCATCAAGTTCCCCCTGATCACAGAGTCAGCCATGAAAAAGATCGAGGACAACAATACCCGTGTTTATTGTGGATGTCAAAGCCAATAAGCGCCAAATAAAGCAAGCTGTAAAGAAGCTGCATGACATTGATGTTGCCAAGGTCAATCCCCTAATCAGGCCTGATGGAGAGAAGGAGGTGTATGTTCGATTGGCTGCCAATTATGATGCATTGGATGTTGCCAACAAAATTGGGATCATCTAAACTGAGTCCAGCTGGCTAATTCTAAATACATATTTTTTTTTTCCCAGAAAGAAAAGGGGTAAGGGTCCAGAAAATTCAGTAGACCGGAGCTCAGCTCCAAACTGGCTCCTGCTGGGAAGGCTGCCTTCCAGCTGAACCTTCACGCAGAGGACCGCAGTCTCATCCTACCCCACCCATCCTCCTCTGCTTCCTGCTCTGATCCTTTGTTCCCTTGGGCTCTGACAACTTCTTTAGTAGCCAGTGAGGCAAGTCTGGGCTGGATGTGGGCTCAGAGAACTTGATACACCCCACATTATTATTCTGGCCTTGAGATGTTATCTTTAGAGCAAGGGACTTGGGAGGTCCTGGAGGACAAGGTGGACAGAGGCAGGTTCACATTTGCAGGCCTTTCAGGAGGCAGAGAGTTTGTTGCACCCTGAGTTTTGGGGTCTGGTATGCAAGAAGCCTGGGCTAAACTCTTCATTTATTCCTTTGGTTTCTTGAGACAAAATCTTGATTGATAGTCCAAGCTGGCCTTGAACTCATTGTGTAGCCCAGGCTGGCCTGAACTTGGGGCAATCTTGTTGCCTCAGCCTCCCGAGTGTTGGGATGATGCATATTCCCCACCACACCCAAGATTTCTAAGCTTAATCAAGGGGGACCGACCCCGTGCCCCCCGACCCCAGCTGCTCCATGCACATCCCTGTTGCTGAGGAACAACATCCTAGGCCTACCTGCAACCTGACTGGGACAGATAAGGGTGAGGAGAGAGGATCGAGCTCTGTTACTGTGTGGTTCTGGTAGTACTGTGCCTTCTGGAACAGCTGTCTAAACTCTCTGTAGAAGGGCCGCCCAGCCAGGGCCCTTGGAAATGCCAGTTACAGGTGTTCCTTAGTCTCCCGTTGATGACAAGGCCCAGCCCAGGGTTGACTGGGAAGCCAGGGGAGGGTGGGTCTGGAGTGGCAAGGACCTTCGGGATGCCAGAGTGGGAAGGTGTCCTAGCCACTTTCCTGTCACAGGGACAATACCTGGCCCTCACAATTTAACAGAGACGTGGTTTACTTGGGCTTGGGGATCCAGTCTATGGTCAGTTGGCTCCTGAGCAGAGAGGACATGGGGAAAGAGCCTGGCGGAGTATGGCTGCTCATCCACGGCAGCCAGGAAGTGGAGAGGAAGGAGGAGCGAGGGTGGGAGCACAGCCTTCCAGGCCACTCCCCAGCCACCCCTCTAGCTGGGCCCCAGCTCCTAACAGCACCACAGTCAGCCCTAATTCCACTATGGATGGGCCCACTGTGATTACAGTGCCCTTGGCATCCAGGCACCAGGAAGCCTCATCTTTGAACACAGGAGGCTTTGCGGGGACATCTTATTTTATTGTTATTTTTTGATTTTTGAGATAGGGTCTTAGCCGGGCGTGGTGGCTCACGCCTGTAATCCCAGCACTCGGGAGGCTGAGGCAGGAGGATTGGTGCGAGTTCGAGACCAGCCTGGGCTACAACAGTGAGCTCAAGGCCAGCCTCAACTGCATAGCGAGACCCTGTCTCAAAAAGACAAAAAAAAAAAAAAAAAAAAAGAAAAGAGATAGGGTCTTTTTTGGGGGTCTAGTGGGGATTGAACTCAGGACCCTGTTCTCTTCAGGCAGGCACTTATTCTACTGAGCTATCTCCCCAGCCCAGAGATAGGGTCTTGATATGTACTGGGGAGGGTGATGCAGGATTGCTGTGAGTTTGAGGCCAGCCTCAGCAACAAAGTGAGTTCAAGGCCAGCCTGAACTTCATAATGAGACCCTGTTTCAAAAGACATAAATAAATAAATAAATAAATAAATAAATAAATAAATAAATAAAAATAGGAATTTGGGAAAGGAAGAACCTCTCTCCTGGAAAATAAAAACAAGAACCTCTCTCCTGGAAAATAAAAACAAACCTAAAGTAAGTGAAACAAGGCCTGGTGATACAGCTCACTGGCACAGCATCTGTCTGGGTAGTACAAGGTCATAAATTTGATTCCCAGTACCAAACAAAAACAAAAAAACCCCAATGTGATCATAGCTCAGTAGCTGGGCGTGATGACACACGCCTGATATGCCAGCACTTGCGAGGCTGAGGCAGGAGAATCAGTGCAAGTTTGAGATCAGCCTGGTCTACAAAAGTGAGCTCAAGGCCAGCCTGAACTGCATAGTGAAAACCTGTCTCAAAAAGACAAAAAAAAAAAAAAAAAAAAAAAAAAAAAAAAAAAAAAAAAAAAAAAAGGAAAGAAAAAAACAAAAATCACAGCCCAGTGGAGGCTGAGGCAGGAGAATTGCTGAGTTCGAAGCCAGCCTGGGCTACCTAGTGAGAGCTTGTCTCAAAACAAGGCAAAGGAGAAAACACACAACGTTTTCCTACTCCACTTCCCTGCTGGAGGTGCTGTTCCCATCCCTGTTATCCCTTAACCTCTTGCCTTCTCTGAAGCAGTCCCGCTCAGAGCTGGGCTCAAGGCCAGGTCCTTCCTCCACCCCAGTCTTCCTTAGGCTTCCCATGTAGTAAAAGCTGGTCCCAGATGGAAAATGTTGTCGGATTCCCTTCCTGGTTCTCACCTCTGCCCAAGAATCCTAAACTTACAATCCTAAAAACCTGTTATTGGAATTCTACCAAGTTAATTCCAATCTACCACTCCCAGCACACTCACGGCGATAACAAAGACACTAAAACATATGTAAAATTAATGGGGGGGGGGTCAGGGAAATAGCTCAGTAGAAAAAGTGCTTGCCTGGCAAGTGCAGGACCTGAGTTCAATCCTTGGTTCCACCTAAATAAATAAATAAATAAATAAATAAATAAGTATTTCTGGGGCCAGTGAGATGGCTGAGTGGTCTAAAATGCCTGCCTAGGAAAGTTCGGGCAAGCGTTGGGACCACTGCTAGATCCCTGGCACCACGTGCTGCACCATCCCACCCCGGGGTGGGCTGAGCTGGCCATAACACAAGTAAGGTTTAAGAAAATAAAAAATAAATATAAAATTAATGGGAAGCCAAAGGGCCCTAGATTCAACCATGAATATGGCTTCTAGAACCAAGAAGGTGACCCAGGGTTACACTCAGGTTTTATTTGTTGGAGAAGGAGGTGTGGCTTACGAAAGGGAATTGTGGGAAGAAGGTGAGCACTGTGAGCTGGGCTAGGTAGGAGGCCTACATTCACCTCCACCATATTCAGAGAGGATATGCAAAGGAAGTAATTTGTATTATGGTATTGAGATAGTAGCCAATATTTGGGGGGTCTGGTGTTTCAGCTCTGATGTGTAATCTTTCAAGCCCCAGGAAGTCATAGCCTCTGTCTTGAGGCTCAATCCCAGCTGACACCGTGGAGCATTGGCTCTTCATCCTGTTACCAGGGAAACACACGTGTCATCTTCAGAAATTACCGTCAGCACCTCGGCTAGACCAATACATACTGCTTAAGGCCAATTGAAAGGATAATGAGAAGTCCTAGCCAGCTCTGTACATTTCAATATGAGGAAATAGGGTCAGGCTCAGTCAAAATGAAGAGAGTCCCTTTTTTTTTCAAGGAGAGCTCTCAGGCGGTCCTCCACAAAATGTCTCCATCAGGAACTCTGAGATAGGCATTTGTAGCAAGTACTCAGGAGATGGTGACAGTGCTGGGCTGGGGACCACCCCGGAGCACTGCTGAGCTGCATCTGTATGGGCTGATGGGGACTTGGGCACTGTAACTTGTTAAGTAGTGAAGAATAAAGCTACATAGAATAGATTACTGGCGGTGGAAACTTGCTTTCTAGAACTGCAAGTGTGACAGGTCCCAGTCCTCAGGCCAGTGAAGAAATTTATGATTCTTGTTCACTTTTTGACCCTAAACTCCAGTGGGCAGCATTTACATCATGGTCTTTGTGAAGGATACTCTTGGGAGTTGTGCAGTACGGAACCTGAACAGCTGCACCTGGCAGCCCTGCTTGATCCTGGGTATCTGCCCCCCCCCATACACTTATTTGCATCTCAGAGCTGGGTGGAAACCCACAGAGGCCTGTTGTGGTCGGTCCCAGCTCGTTCTTCCTGTGCCACCCTGGGAAGTGGCTTCCCATCTCAGAGATCGCTGTCATTAGTGTATAAAATGAGATCAGTCGTGTACGCCCCTCAGCTGTTCCCGTGACATGCATCTTCCTTCTTAGCACTTAGCACCATCTCCATTGGAGCCTGTTTATCTTGTTCACCTTGTTGGTGTCTCCTCTCAAATGTTAGCTCTGAGGAGCAGGGTATTTTGTCTGTCTTGTCCACTGCTGCATTCTTGCCCTTTTAGAGCCTGCACGTAGTGTAGTGCTGTGGTTTGAGTGGGTCCCCAAATTTCATGTGTTGGAATTTATTTATGTATGTATTTTAGTATAGGGCCTACAGGTTCTCACTATGTATACTGGACTCCTAGTGATCCGCCTGTGTTCAACCTCTCAAGTGCTGGGATTATAGGTGCACGAGACCACGCCCAGTCTCTATCACCTTCTCAGCGTGCTCTGGGGGTGGGGCTAGCATGGCACGCCTGGAATCGAACCCTGGCTGCTGCAAAAGTCTGCTTAAGCAGGCACTTTAATCCACTGAGCTATTTGGCCAGCCTTCCTGTGTTGGAATTCAGTGCCCAAAGTCACGTGTTAGCAATATTTCAAAGATGGGCCTTTTTTTTTTTTTCTCCTTACCAGTACTGAGGATTGAACACAGGGACTTCCCACTGAGCTATATCCTCAACCCTTTTTATATTGAGGCAGGGTCTGAATTGCCCAGGCTGGCTTCAAACTTGTGATCCTCCTGCATCAGCCCATGCAGAGTGCTAGGAGGACAGGCATTTACTACCACTCCTGCCAGCTGAGGTAAAACTGTATGTGTGTGTGTGTGTGTGTGTGTGTGTGTGTGTGTGTGTGTGTGTGTGCTTGCCAGGCAAGTGCTTATTCTACTGAGCTATCTCCCCAGCCCTTGAGAGGTAAAACTTTTGAGAAGTGAAGTGATTGTACCATGAAGAAAAAGCCCTTTTGAATGGATCCATCCCTGCCTAGATTAATGGGTCACAGAGGGCCATGGGCTTTACTCTAGCAAACGAGCTTTTTGGACTTCCTGGCACCCAGTCATGAGCCAAATAAACATCTATTTATACACTATCTGGCTTCAGGTGTTTGGTTATAGAAGCAGAAGGTGTGGGGCTGGGGAGGTAGCTCAGTAGAGTAAGTGCTTGCCCGGCAAGTGCAAGGTCCTGAGTTCAATCCTGTCCCACCAAAAAAAAAAAAAAAAAAAAGGAGCAGAAGGTGGACAAATTCGACAGGTGTGATGGTGCAGGCCTGTAATCCCAGTACTCTGGTCACTTTGTGTTATGATTTTGACCTGAGGCTGTAATGGGTCCAAGTGAATTTTGTGCTGTAACTATGGAAAACTATTATCTCATCCTCTGTTCAAGGCTATTTAATAATGAGTAACTGAGTAATTGTCTCTCTAATCTAATTCAACATTTAAGTTGCCAAGGCCTTAAGATGACCCTGACCTTGATGGCTTTACATATAAACATCCAAATTGTTTCGCTGCTGGTTAGTGCCTCCCTGCAAGGAATGCGGCTAATTAGTCCCCAGCCTGGCTAATATTTCTCTCTCTCTCCCCCACCCTCTCCCCCTCCCTCCCTCCTCCCCCCCTCCCTCCTCCCCTCCCTCTCTCTCTCTCTTTCTCTCCATTG
>PVJA010051918.1:0-12645 GCA_004027025.1 Myocastor coypus
AAAAAAAAAAAAAAAAAGGGGTGGTGGTTATGGTAGCCAGGTGACAGATGAAGCCTTAGTAAAGGTCCAACTTACAATAGGACCAGCTGACCAATTGCAATTATATTCTCAGTTTCTAAGTATACAAATTAGAATAGAAGAGCCGGGCGTGGTGGCTCATGCCTGTAATCCTAGCACTCAGGAGGCTGAGGCAGGAGGATTGGTACAAGTTCGAGACCAGCCTGGGCTACAAAAGTGAGCTCAAGGCCAGCCTCGACTGTATAGCAAGACCCTGCCTCAAAAAGACAAAAATTAGAATATTGACAACTGGGAGATTCCCTACACTGGCTTGCTAACCTATTCAGTGAGGCTCATTATAGTGAAAAGAGCTGACTAGAGGTCCCTAGAGCTTTTAGTCCTTTCCAGCATGGTAGTCTGACACCAAACTATGTCTGCAGAGAAATTTCAGTGATTGAATGATGCTGGGCATAGCAATGCACATTTGTAATCCCAACCACTCCAGAGGCTGAGGCAGGAGGACCAGAGGTTCCAGGCCATCCTGGACAAATTAGTGAAATCCTACCTCAATATGAAAGATTAAAAAGCCATAGTAGTATATATCTATGATTCTAGTACTCAGAAGCCTGAGGCAGGAGGATTGTTGCAAGTTCAAGACCTGCGTAGGCTACAAAGTGAGCTCAAGGCCAGCCTGAACTGCATAGTGAAACTTTGTCTTAAATAAATAAATAAGCAAAAATAAAAAAGTAAGAGGATGTGGCACGATGGTAGAGCACCCTGAGGCGCGCAGCTGCAGTTCCAGTCACATCCCCACCGAACTCAGCCAGTAGACCTGTGTGAAAGCCAGATGAATCATCTTGATGAATGATGAAAAATTGTAAATTAAATCAGGTGTGACTCCAATTACAGCAGTTATCCCAGATGTATCTCTACTGGACATGGCAGCAGCAAGATGGCTCAGCAGTCTAAAACGCTTGCTTAGGCAAGCTTTGGCAACAATGGGGACTGCAGTTTGATCCCTGGTGCTAAGCCAGGCATTAGGAAGAGAGAGAGAGAGAGAGAGAGAGAGAGAGAGAGAGAGAGAGAGAGAGACATGGCATCTTCCTCGAAGCCCACTTAGGAAGTCTCAAACGCCATCTGCTGTGATTGGCCCAGCATGATGGCGCATGCCTGTAGTCTCAGCACTCCAAAGACATAGGCAAGATGATTATCACAAGTTCAAGCAAGCCTGGGCTACACAGGGAAGCCTGAACTGCATAGTGAGGCCCTATCTCAAAAGCAAAAGAAAAAAGGCTGAGCTGGGTGTCGTGATGCACACCTGTAATCCCAGCACTCGGGAGGCTGAGGCAGGAGGATCAGTGTGAGTTCGAGACCAGCCTGGGCTCAAGGCCAGCCTGAACTGCATAGTGAGACCCTGTCTGAAAAAGACAAAAAAAAAGAAAAAAGGCCATCTGCTATGATGTAGTGACAAGAGTGACCTTTGACATCTCATACTTCTGCTATATTAGGAGCAAATCATAAGTCTCTCATAGTCTGCTGTGCCTCCCGGGTCATAGGTGGGTGAAACCAAAAGAACACAGGAGAGAAGCTCAGGAAAGCAAAGCTCATTATAGTCACGAATCCTAAAAAGACAAGAGTCACTGTGTATTAAGGAGGCCCAAGGAAGCCAGCTCTATCAAGCCCACCGGCAGCAGAGAATGAAGTCCTGTAGGCAAGAGCTGCCGCTGCAGTCAGAGGAGGCAAACATGAGAAAACGAGCGAGAGGTTTCACTAGTGATTTTGACTGCTATTGGGGACATCCAGGGGAGAACAGGATGAGGAACTTGGGGTGGACCACCCTATTACACGGGTGCACCTACTCACCTTGGCAGCTGCTCACAACGCTGTGGCAGCAGGAAACCACCAAAACCCACTCCTGGGGAGGAAATTATACAAAAGGCTCTGCACCAGGAGGCTGATGAAGGGTTATTTTAAGGTCTGGCAGACAGAACATGAACCTAACAGTTAACCTAGTGGGACTTTTATATAAAGAGTAGACAAAGATGAGGTGCCTATGAGGGAGGGAGTGCAATCCTCAGAAATGTTAGTGGAGAAAGAAAACATGAACTTTCTAAAAGCAACAGGATTCGGGGCCTGGCAGGATGGCTCAGTGGTCTAAAGCGCCTGCTTGGAAAAGCTTGGGCGGCTTCAGGGACCGCGGTTCGATCCCCGGCACCACACATGCTGTGCCGGCCCTGCCCTCGGGGCGGGCTGAGCCGGCCATAAAAATGATTGAATAAACAAAGATTCTGAAACAAGAAAAAAATAAATAAATTAATTTAAAAAAAAATAAAAGCAACAGGATTCTTTCAAGTTTACAAATCTAAAACCTGCAGAGTTCCATTAATACAGGAGCTGGAAAAATGACCATTTAGGAGTTCTGTGTGAGTTTTGGGGTGTTGGTGGAGGAAGGAACTGGGGTCTGAATCCTGGGCCTTCACACTGAGCTACTATTAGTCTTTTTATATCTTTGAGATAACGTCCTGGGGCGATAGTTTAGTAGAATAAGCACTTGCCCGGCAAGCACAAGGTCCTGAGTTCAATCCCCGGTAGTGTAAAATGAATGAATGAATGAATGAATGAATGAATGAATGAATGAATGAATGAATGAAATTACCTGAACAAAAAGTAAAGTAATACATTGTGGGGGCCAAGGAGATAGTTCCATGGCACAAGTGCCTGCCTGGCGAGTGCAAGGTCGTGAGTTCAAACCCCGGTCCCGCAAAAAAATAAATAAATAACGTCCCACTAAGCTACTAAACTTCCAGTCTGGTTTCCAACTTTCCATCGTCCTTTGCTGCCTCTCCTAGCGCTGGGATTATGGATTTGCACCACTCACCGGGTTTCCACCTGGATGCTCTACTGGCTCTAACACGTAAATGGTACCCAGGACCGCTAGGGGACGCTCCAGGATTGCGCACAGTGGCTACACTTGCGAGCGACGTTCTGCGCGCCCACCGCGTTTACGCACACGCCACGGTCCACGCACGCGTACATCCCTGAAACGCACTCGGTTATTTTTGTGGACCGGGTCAGGTAGCTGCGGAGTATAATCAGCCTCTGAGATGTCTCAGCTCAGCAGGGAAAGCAGTGCCCCAGAAATGAGCGCAGTGAATGGCGACAGCGACGTCTTGCAGACAGGAGTGGGCGGCAGGCGGCATGCACGGGAGGCGCAGGAAGGCCCAGTGGTGGAAGCTGCCCGCCCCATGGCGAGGGTGCGGGCCCCGGCTCCCAGGCAGATGTCAGTGCCCAGCCTCCACGGGCAGCTGGGCCTCATAGGATTTAATCACCAGCGGTTAGTCCACCAGTACCTGAATAATTCCCCCATGATACCAGTCAGGATACTCCGAGACATCGAGGAACGCCGCAGGCTGTTTGTGGAAGGCTGCAGGGCCAGAGAAGCAGCCTTTGATGCAAATCCCCCGGAGATGGACTCCGAGGCTGTAGCTTTCGCCCTCGCTGTGACTGCCGCGGAGGCCTGCAGTCCTCTGGCTGACTGAGTTGGCGATCAGGTGGGTAGCAAGGAGGTCAGGTGAAAAGGGGAAGAGAGGCTTGCGCAGACCTAGTTAGTTGGTCATCAGAGGGGAAATGCAAACTTCGAAGAAAACACTGCAGTGCACAGTGAAACGTGGAAAGAGCCAGAAAAAGAAATGGAAGGGCACCTGAGACTGCTAGACGCTGCTTCCTAAGAGGTGCGGGGACGCTTAGGACATCACTTCATGAGTTAAGCATCCTTCAGCGTTTGTGGGAACTCTTAGAACATTGTTTCATCATAAAGAATGATTTTCCAAAGATACATTGTAAGAAAAATGGCGAATGTAGAACCCAGAGAAAGTAACTAAGAAGATCAAAGACATAAAGGAAATGCAGTTTTTAGGAATCCACTTGTGTCTGAGTTGGTGTTAGGACTGGAAGACTATTGAGAGAGCCTAGGGATTTCAAATTTGTGATCATCGCATTGTCATTTGACAGCTCTGTGTAAAATTAGTTTCCATGTTTCCTTAAAAAACCTTCAAATGTATAGTACTCAAGAAAATACCTATAGTAAGTATATTTTTAAGACCTTATGAAATTGGGCAGGTGTGGTAACAGATTTGTTTCTGGTGTTGTTTAATTTTTTATTTTATTTCATACTATGTTCACAAGGCATAGAAACAAAACACTATGGCTTGGATCTACATGTCCCCAAAAAAGCCTCAGGCAATCACAGATAGGGCCTTTACAGAGGCCGAATCTGGTGTGTGACTGATTCATGGTGCAGTGCTAGGAATAAGGATGAGTAATTACTAACCTGTCCACTGATTAGCTTGGCATCACCCTAGTCCTGATAGCCTGGATACAACATCAGGGACAAAAAGAAACTTGCCTTGTCCCTTGTTCGCTTGTTTGCTTGCTTTGCTACCTCCTGCCTACCACAAGCTGTTTTACCTCAGCCATGCCACCCTCCCTGCCATGGAACCAGCTAATGATCATGACTAAAACCTCTGCAAAGTGAGCTCAATATGCCTTTCCCCCATTTAACTGAGTGGTGGGTATTTTGTCTCAGCAATGAGAAAGAAGTAAGAATGTGGTAGTGGAGAAATGGGGTCATTGCTGTGACTGTATCTGACCCTGTGGTTCATGAGCCTTTGGAGCTGGCTTGTGGGAAGAGAAAGGGTTAGAAAGGTTTGGAGATGCAGGCTGAAAAAATAGAGCTGAAATGACTTAGGGTATACTAGATGGGAGATTCTGGTCAGAGTGCAGAAGACTGGAATACTGATGAAAATGATGGCAGTAAGGGGCCAGGGAGATAGCTCAGTGGAATACATACCTGCCTGGCAAGCACAAGGTCCTGAGTTCAATCCCTGGTACCACAAAAAGAAAAAAACGAAAATAATGGCAGTGAAGACCAGGCTCAGGAGGAGGTCTGTGCTGGAAAGAACTTCACTGGCTCTCAGACTCCAAGCAGCATGGATTATGGCTTGGCCAAAAGTTTTTCAGGCAAAGTGTCCAGAGATTTTGCCCTAGACAGAGATGAAGGATGGCAGACTAATCTTAGCAGAATTTTTTTTTTTTTTAGCAGAAATTTTAAAACAGTCTAATGTTAGGCCAGTGCCATAGCTAGGGTTAGAGGCTTTTAAACAAGATTTTTTATTGAACCAAGAGCAAAGAGCCCCACAGAATGATTTAAAACTTTTTAAGTATGGCCAGAAAGGAAGCTTCAGTAAAGTTTGGGCCTGCAAAGAGAGAAGAGAGGCAAAACTGGTCACTGAAAATGCTAGAAAGAGACTGCCAAGTATTTCACAAGACAACGAAAAAAGATGACCTGAGCATATTACAAGAAACAGAAGGGCTCCAGAGTTGCAAAGGTGAAAGACAAGAGTCCCAGAGCACTGTGTTCCAGGATGGCAGTGGACTGGGGAAGTTGTCCCTTGGGATTTGGTTCATGGGCACTGAGCCCCTACAGCCAAGAGCGAAGGAAGCCAGGCTACTGCCCCGCTGGCTGCAGACTGTGACATTATCCAGATGGTACTGGTCTTAGGTGCAGGCGAGATGCAAGAGTTGTGAAGTGAGGAAGCTTCCAGCTAGATTTCACAAGGAGGCCTGGGAGGCCAAGCAGTGTGCCCTGAGAGGGCAGTGTGTGAGGTACAGTGGGGACCCCCAAAGTTTGGAGAAGCCCAGAAAGTAGACTGTCTAAAGGAAAACTGCAAGGAAGGAGCAGAGCCAGCCCAGGAGAGAAGGTGCAGGAGCTTCGGCCCCAGCGGTGCTGTGCAGGTGGAGCCACACCTGCCCTTTGGAGCTCACATCTTGCTCACATGGAACTACAGGACTTAACGTTAGCCCTGCTGGATTTGGGACTCACTTTGGTCTCATTCCTTTGTATCCCCCTGTGTGTAACTTTTGGAATGGAGATGTCATCTTTCTTGTGCCATTGAATGTTGGAAGTGTTTATTTTTCTTTTTTTTTTTTATTGTTTCAGAACCTTTGTTTATTCACTCATTTTTATGGCCGGCTCAGCCCGCCCTGAGGGCAGGGCTGGCGCAGTATGTGGTGCCCGGGATTAAACCGCGGTCCCTGAAGCCGCCCAAGCTTTCCCAAGCAGGCGCTTTAGACCACTGAGCTATCTCGCCGGGTCCCTATTTTTCATTTGTACAGGGGTTCAAAGCTACAAGTTTGCCTTATATTTCTGAGGACTTGGGACATGGACTTTTCAGCAGTGATGAAGCTTTTTTTGTACTTTGGCAATTCTTAGAGTTAAACTAAATGCCTTTTGCATACAGGGATGTGCATGAGTCTGTGGGGAGCCAGGGACAGTTATGTATGGCTTGTGTCTAGAAGTTCCCCGAAGTCCCATTGTCACAGGTGTGTAAATGGTGCAATGTTGGGACTAAGGGTGGATTACTACATCAGTCTACTGATGAAGAGAGGCTCGTCTTTACCCCATCTTGTTTACTTTGCTACCTTCTGCTTGCTGTGGACTGTTACCTCCTCTGTGACACCCCTCTGCCATGCCTCCCAGCAGATTAGGGACTGAAACCTCTGCAAACTGAGCTAAATAAACCTGTCCCTCTTTAAATTTGGGTGTTGGATATTTTTGTCTCAGCAAGGAGAGAAAAGTAAGACACAAAGTATCAAAAACTGTACTGTGAGAAGTTAACCTCCTGTTCCTATCCTGTCTGATGACTTGAAAACCTATCTGATTGTTGCCTTTGTCAGTGGTTTGAAATTTTTTTTTTAACCAAATGACTTCCAGCAATTTCCTAATGCATATACAAATTAAAATAAACCCAGCTTGCAGCCGGGCGTGGTGGCTCACGCCTGTAATCCCAGCACTTGGGAGGCTGAGGCAGGAGGATTGGTGCGAGTTCGAGACCAGCCTGGACTACAAAAGTGAGCTCAAGGCCAGCCTGAACTTCATATCGAGACCCTGCCTCAAAAAGACAAAAAAAAAAAATAAATAAAATAAAATAAACCCAGCTATTGTTTTGTCCCCTTTTTAAATCAAGGTAACATAACCTGGGTGTAGTGGTACACTCCTGTAATCTGAGCTCTCCTGAGGCTGAGGCAGGAGAATTGTTGCCAGTCTGAGACCAGCCTGGGCTACAAAGTGAGCTCAAGGCCAGCCTGGGGCTGGCCAGATAGCTCAGAGCATTAAAGTGCCTGCTTAGGCAGAGACAGGGACCATGGTGTTGGATCCCCAGCCTGCCGTGCTGCCCCACTCCTAGGACATGCTGAAATGGGATTGATACTGCGCGTGGTGGTGCAAAAGATACCAGGCTGACCTACAGAGAGACCCTGTCTCAAAAAGACAGAAAAAGAAAAGAAAAAAAAAAAAACCTGCAATGTAAGGCTGCATTATAATGAAGTAGCAATATTTTCAGCATTTCCAAAAATATTTTAATATTCCCTGTGTATTTGTATGTGCTTACTCATTTTCTATAGAGCATATATCTAAGAAACAGCTCTGGGTTCTGGATTAAAAGGCAAATGCGTTGGTGTTGGTGATAGGTATTACTAGAGAGGCTTGCCCTCAGTTCTGCCAGTGATGTATGAGACAGTGTCCCACAGCCTGGCCAGTCAAACTTTGGAAAATCAGTGAAACATCATCTCTGATGTTCTAAATTTGTGTTTCTTCTAAGGGAGGACACACATTTATTTGGGGGTTTTTGTGTGTTTGTTTGTTTGTTTTTTCCTTTGAGACAGGCTCTCCTTGTGTAGTCCAGGCCAGCCTTAAATTCACTGTGTAGCCCAGGCTGGCCTAGAACTCATAGCAGTTCCCCTGTCATGAAAGAAGTTAGCCCTTTATATGTTTTTGTTGTCAGGTGTGTTTGTTGGTCGGTTGGTTGAAGCACTGTCTCCCTATGCAGTTGAAGCTGGCCTTGAGCCCACTTTGTAACCCAGGCTGGTATCAAATTCACAAGACTGCTCCTGCCTCAGCCTCCTAGAGTGCTGAGTTCCAGCACATGCCACATCCCAGCTGTTTGACTATCTTTGAACCTCTTGCTCTGCACAGTATTTGTTTTCATGTAGGTGTACGTAATATTCTTTTGTGACTTACGGGCTTTTAGTCATAGCAAAAAAAGAGGCCTTGCCACTGCAGGATTATGAAGGGATGCTAAGTTATGTATATCGTGTACAGGTACAAATTCCCTGTAATGCATGTGATCATTATGTATACCTAAAATGTAGCAATAAACTTAAATAAGAATGCTAACATTAAAAGTGTTACTTATTTTAAATATTTTAGATTCTAGGATTATTCATTTTCATTTGGGGTGTTGTTGTTTTCTGGCTACTCCGGTATTTTCCCCTCTATTGTGAGACTTAGGACCATCTGTATTCACTGCAGTTTTTATAAATGCAAGTGATATTTTTATTAGAGTACATTAATATGCTTTTGAGTGAAAATCAGCATGTTTGTGATGTCTTCCTATATAGTAAGTCCTCATTTATTGTAGTACTTTTTATGGCCCCAAGTGTGATAGGGGTGTGTATGTGTGCCAGCTCCGCTCAGCCCACCCTGGGGGTGGGGCTGGCGAAGCATGTGATGCCTGGTCGGACAGCAGTCCCTGTGCACTTGCCTAAGCAGGCACTTCAGACCACTGAGCTATCCCGTGGTTCCCCACCCCCAGTGTGTTTTGAAGTTTCCTTATAGTTATTGCAAGGGAGGCCAGGGATACAGCTCTGTGGTACAGTGCTTGCCTGACAAGTCCAAGGTCCTGAGTTTAATTTCTTTTCTTTTCTGTTTTTTTTTTTTTTTTTTTTTTTTTTTTTTTTTTTTTTTTTTTTTTTTTTTTTTTTTTTTGTCTTTTTGAGACAGGGTCTCACTATGCACTTCAGGCTGGCCTTGAGCTCACTTTTGTAGCCCAAGCTGGTCTCGAACTCACACAGATCCTCCTGCCTCAGCCTCCTGAGTGCTGGGATTACAGGTGTGCGCCACCACGCTCGACCTGAGTTTAATTTCCAAAAAATAAATAAAAGACTAGTCCAGGGATATAAAAAGCATTAAGATGTGCTATGTACATGTACCAGCTCCATGATAAGTGTCATATACTGCAAATGTACTAATAAAAATTTAAAAGAATATTCCGGGCCGGCAGGATGGCTCAGTGGTCTAAAGACGCCTGCAGGGACCGCGGTTCGATCCCCAGCACCACATGCTGCGCCAGCCCTGCCATCAGGGCGGGCTGAGCCGGCCATAAAAATAAATAAACAAAAGTTCTGAAACAAAAAAAAATTAAATTAAAAAAAAGACTATCTTAAAAAAAAAAAAAAAAAAAAAAAAAAAAAAAAAAAAAAAAAAAAAAAAAAAAAAAAAAAAAAAAAAAAGAATATTCCAAGATCGGTTTATGGCTATTAGGAATGAACTTTTGTTGTTTATGAATTGAAAGTATTGTGGAGGGGACTGGGGAGATAGCTCCGTGGCACAAGTGCCCTGCTTGGCAAGTGCAAGGTCGTGAGTTCAAACCCCAGTCCCGCCAAAAAAAAAAAAAAGTATTGTGGAAAAGAGGTAGGCAGCCTCGGCCCCTCTGGCCGTACCACTGGGGCTGTAGCAGCAGCTCAGACACTCTGGCCGTACCACGGGGCTGTAGCAGCAGCTCGGCCTCAGGAGGCTTCTTCTGGAGCTCTGCTCCCTCTGGCTACTGGGCCTACGCTTTCATCCAGTCCAGGCCTCAGACAGGAGGGCAACCGGTGGGCAACTAAGTTTCCAGTGTGAGGCGCGTACCTGGGTTTCAAGTGTTTGCTCTCTTTTCAGCCAAAATTCTTGCTTACACTCTGGTAATTTGCGTCACACCTTACCTTCTCATTTCCTAAGGAAGAAACAACAAAGCAGAGCAACCGAGTGCATGACCCTGTGCTACAGCCTGTTTCCACCTCCCCAGCATAGGTGTTACAAGTGTAAAACCATGTCAGTGTCTCAGTGAGTTCAGTGGGCTCAGAGATCCCAGGGGCGGGGCCTGCACGGCATGGGGTGCAAGGATCGAGCCAAAGTCCCTAAGTTTGCTAAGCAGGCGCTTAGACCACTGAGCTATCTCCCTGGCCCAAGGGGGCAGTTTGCTCCAGGCCCCAATCAGCCAACCTCGGTCCTGCCCTTCCTGAGGTCCCTGAGAGCCTGGAGGAGGGGTCCCAGGCTGCTGACCAATTAACGAAGCGCAGCGCACAGGCGAAGGGGCGCAGCGCTGCCCCGCCCCGCTCAGGGCTCAGGCGTTCCAAGTCGGGAAGCGGCTCTGGGTCAAGACCACAGCAGAGAGAAGAGCCTGGAATCCTGGGGGAAAGTGCTGGGCAAGAGACCGATGAGGAAAACGACCCAAAGATAGATTCAGGATGAAGCATACTTTTTGAGAAGGGGACACCGAGTTCCTGTGTCAGACTGTGGTCCGGGAAGAACACAGCCCTGAGTTTCAATCCCCAGCATAAGGAAAAAAAAAAAAAAAAAAAAAAAAAAAAAAAAAAAAAAAAAAAAAAAAAAAAAAAAAAAAAAAAAAAAAAAAAAAAAAAAAAAAAAAAAAAAAAAAAAAAAAAAAAAAAAAAAAAAAAATTAAAGAAAGAAGCTAGAATTACCTGGGTTTTGAAGTTTTACAAAAAAAAATTTTTTTTCCAAACGGAGAATCGAACTCAGGACCTTGCATTTGCCAGGCAGGCACTTGTGCCCCTGAACTATCTCCCTGGCCCACAGAATTTCCTTATGGAAACCCTCCAGGGCTAATCCTTATGAAACTGGCTCATTAATTTTATTTTCTCTGAGGTCAATAGAATCTGTGAAGGGCTTACCTGGTTATTAGTATTTCCCCACTGGCCTAAATATAGCATTTTCTGGCCTATTTTGGCTATCCTTTTTGAAATAAGCTTCTCCCCCACTCCCCTTTTGATGACAGGAAGCAATTCCTAAATCAAAGGTATTGTGTAGGAATCTGAGAGATAGCTCAGTGGCATAAGCACCTACCTGGCTAGCACAAGATCCCTCGTTCAATCCCAGGCTTGGAAAAAAAAAAAGGGGGGTGGATATTGTGCAGTGCCTGCAACCTATACCCTATGTAAAATTTTCCAAGGGTCATCCAGATAGCTCAGCAGACTAAAGTACCTGCTTAGGCAGGGCACAATGGTAGGGTTCGATCCTGCCCCCAGGGCACGCTGAGACAGCTATTGTGCACACATGCAATCCCAGTGCTTGGGAGGCTGAACACAGGAGAATCACTAGGAGTCCAACCTACATAGTGAGACCCTATCCAGTGGTTCTCAACCTTTCTAATGCATGACCCTGCAGTACAGTTCCTCATGTTGCAGTGACCCCAAACCAAAAAATAATTTTGGTGGCTATTTCAAAACTGTAACTTTACTACAGTTATGATTCGGAATGGCTTTAGGCAATCTCTGTGTTTTGGTCATTCGACCCCCACTGGGGTCACAACCCACAGGTTGAGAACCGCTGCGCCCCTGTAGTCCCTGTGCTAAATACATTTTTTTTTAAATTTCCAAAAAATAATTTCCCACGGTTTTCTGTGGAAAAGTTTGGTTTGATGCTCAATATCATTGCTTCTCTAACACTAGCATTAAAATAGTTAGATACCAAATTGTTCTCGGTTGATCCCAGCGCTTGTAACATTTTCCATGTCCTCATTTTCCATACCAAGATACAAACAGGTCTAGACTGTTGTTTCACTAATAGAAACAATGCGGGTTCATTTTAACATAATACATTGTATGCTTTCTCTAACAATCTCAGGAGGGGTTTCTCAGTTTTATTTTATTTTATTTATTTATTTATTTTTTTTTTTTGTGGGACCAGGGTTCGAACTCACGACCTCGCACTTGCCCAGCAGGCACTTGTGCCTCGGAGCCATCTCCCCAGCCCCTCTCAGTTTTATTACTTTTTTCAAAAACTAGCTTTTAAGGGGCTGGGGAGATAGCTCCATGGCACAAGTGCCTGCCTGGCAAATACAAGGTCATGAGTTTGAATCCCAGTCCCACAAAAAAAAAAAAAACAAAAAAAACTAGCTTTTACTTTGTTAAGCCCATGTTATTAATTTCTACACATACCATTACTATTGTTACTTGCCTTTTTGTTGCTTATTTGTGTTTTTTTGTTTTTGTTTTTCCTTGTTTCAGAACTTTTGTTTATTTATTTGTATGGCTGGCTCAGCCTGCCCTGAGGGCAGGGCTGGCGCAGCCTGTGGTGCTGGGGATCGACCGAGGTCCCTGCAGCCGCCTAAGCTTTCCTAAGCAGGCGCTTTAGACCACTGAGCCTACCGGGCCCCTGTTTTTGTTGTTGTCGTTTTGTGTTTTTTGGCAGTATCAGAGATTAAACTCAGGACCTTGCATTTGCCAGGCAGGTACTTATTCTACTGAGAGATCTCTCCAGCCCCTTGTGTTTCTCTTTTTTTTTCTTTTTGTCTTTTAGAGACAGGGTTTCGCTGTACAGTTCTGGCTGGCCTTGAGCTCAGTTTTGTAGCCCAGGCTGGTCTTGAACTCTCACCCATCCTCCTGCCTCAGCCTCCCGAGTGCTGGGATTACTTCTTTTTCTTCTTTCTTTTTTTTTTTTCTGGCTGAGGCTGCCTTAAGTATAGGTCTTAAGTATAGGTCTTATGCTTCATGTGCGGGAGGGGATCAAGCCACAGCCCCCAGAGCCTG
>PVJA010051919.1:0-12620 GCA_004027025.1 Myocastor coypus
AAATTTTTTTTTTTTTTTTTTTTTTCTTGTTTCAGAACCCTTGTTTGTTTATTCATTCATTTTTATGGCTGGCTCAGCCCGCCCCGAGGAAAGGGCTGGCGCAGCATGTGGTGCCCGGGATTGAACCGCGGTCCCTGAAGCTGCCCAAACTTCCCCAAGCAGGCGCTCTAGACCACTGGGCCATCCCGCCAGGCCCCTGGGTGGCACATATCTGTAATCCCAGCACTTGGGGAGACCACAGCAGAAAGGTTACATATTTGAACCCAGCCTGGAATACATAGCGAGATTATAGTAAGACAGTATCTCAAGCAACAAATGATGAGACAGCAACCATTGAAGAACAGTAGCCATGGCCCTCTGCTATCCCATGGTTGTGGACTTCAACACAGACTACAAGGTGACTAAGAATGTGAGCAAAGTGGGGCACAGCTGCCACCACAGATGCCTCACCAGACACACCAAATTTGTGCACGACATAATCTGGGAGGTGTGTGGCTTTGTTCCCATGAGTGGCATGCCATGCAGTTGCTCAAGGTCTCTAAGGAAGACACACCCTCAATTTGGGGATGCACATCCTTGCCAAGAGGAAGTATGAGGAACAATGTGCTGGCCACCATGAAAAAGGCAGCTGCTAAAGAGGACTGAGCCCTTCTGGAGTAAAGCTTTGCAGAAAAAAGAAAAGAAAAAAAAAGAAAAGCAGCGAGAACAGTAACAAAATGTTGAGTAGCTGGGATTACATGCTAATTTGGTTAATTTTTAAAAAATTGTTTCACTAGGAAAGTAGAAGTCAGGAAAAGTAAGTGGTCAACCTTACAAACTTTTTTGAGGAAACTAAGTGCTTATTTGGATATATTTATTTTAGCTTTTTATACTCATAAGAAATCCCCCTTTGTAAATTTTTCACTGCCTGAAGCAATTTGGAATGAGGATTTCTTTCCAAATTTAGCTTCATATTTTGGCACACCTGACCTCTGTTGCAGGGGTAGAGTGCCTAATAGTAATCTAAAGTGTAAGCGTTTATTTGGTTCATTGTTTTAGTTTGTAGTTGCCTGGCCCAAAGCAGAAATGACCTGGTGGAAGGAGGTGGTAGAAGAGAGATTTTTGACTTATGGTAGCCAGGAACAGGGAGAAGAGGAGCCAGGGACAAGAATATGGTTGTGGTCACTCCCAGAGTGATCCACCTCTAATCTCTGTCTCCTAAAAGCACATTTCAGCTATTGAACTCATCAATCAGCTGATGACTATAACACCCCTATGACCTAATTACCTCCATACATAAGCTTTGGGGGTACATTTTAGATCTAACCCATAACATAGTTATAATATCAATATTGATATATTCATCAGAATTTTCCATTAAATATTTGTTTATTTACAGGTATATTTGCTTACTTAAATTACCATGTTCCTCGCACAAGACGAGAAATCTTGGAGACCCTGATCAAAGGCCTTCAGAGACTGGAGTACAGAGGATATGATTCTGCTGGTATTTTCTTTAAAAAGAGTTACAAGTTTTGCTTGATTCTTTAATTACTGTTTTAGGAGATTAGGTTTTACTAGCATCTTTTTTATTAAGTCAAATCTCAATAATTTCATTTTTTATCACATTTAAAGTGTTAATTTATGTAATGTCAACACTACCATTTGTGAAGAGTGTTGCTTCCTTGGTAACCTCCTTGTATTATATGTTACTAGAAACCATAAAACATATGGGACATTTTCTTGGGAACAAAGTTCTTAAGATCTTGCTGGGGCTGGCCAAATAGCTCAGTGGAGTAAAATGCCTGCAAGCACAGTCTAGGGGTGCGGGGTTTGATCCCTAGACCTGTCTGGGTCCTAGCTGGCTCTAGCCTTGGAGCACGCTGAGAGGTAATTAAGACAGTGAAGTGGCACTGGTGGCATGTGCCTGTAATCCCTGTTCTTGGGAGGCTGTAAATAGGTGGATCACTGAGTTAGTAATGAGACCCTGAACACCCTGTAGACCCTTCCCTAAAATTAAAAAAAAAAAAAGAAAAGAAAAACTTACTTTATAAATTTTGTTTCTTTATAGCAACTTTTTTTTTTTTTTTTTTTTTTTTTTTTTTTTTTTTTTTTTTTTTTTTTTTTGTCTTTTTGCGACAGGGTCTCACTATGCAGTTTAGGCTGGCCTTGAGCTCACTTTGGTAGCCCAGGCTGGTCTTGAACTTGCACTGATCCTCCGGCCTCAGCCTCCCGAGTGCTGGGATTACAGGCGTGCACCACCACGCCTGGCTCTTTATAGCAACTTTAATTTCTTTTTCTACATAGGTTCAGGCTCTTGTTATATAAACTTACCTCAGATTCTTCTGAAAACCAAATAAAAATAATTTTCTGACAGTTTTATGTTTGACTTTAGCTCCTGCACTATTGGGGGGGAGTTGTGCACAAAACTACCCTCAGATTCCACAATTACTTAGGAGAACTCATGAAATTCAACATGAGTTCTCCTAAGTAACATGAGCATCGTATTCCTAGTACTACCAGAATTCCCAATTCTTAAGAAGGAAGTAGATACTTATATAAGCCGTATTGTTTGCTTCAACAATTAAGGCAGTTGTACTCAAAGCTATGATTTATTATAGCAAAAGAATAAAAGCAGCCTGGTGTAGTGATGTATGCCTATCATCCCAGCACTTGGAAGGCTGAGGCAGAAGGATCATCGTTCGTTCAAGACTAGTCCGAACTGCATAGGGAGACCTTGTCTTAAAAAAAAAAGAAAAGCAAAATTAGCAAAGGGAAAAAGTATGCAATAAAGTCTAGAGGAAACTAGGCACAAACTTCTAAGGATTCTCTTCTGATAGAGTAACAGAATACACTTGGTTTCCATGGGAATGAGTTATGATAACACAAGAAACATATACCAGGGTAGCTCATTGGTGTCCCAATACTGGTTTTACTAGGTGATCACATGAGCATCGTATTCCTAGTACTTACCAAAATTCTCAACTCTTAAGAAGGAAAGTAGATATTTATATAAGCTGAATTGTTTGCTTCAATAATTAAGGCAGTGAACCACTCTTAATTCTATTAGAATGGCAGGAATTCTCCTGAAGAACAAGTTGCCAGGTGCCACCCAAGGGTCAACCCTGAAAGCAGGCCTTTCTTACGCTAGTAGTGTTGGATGTTTTTCTCTGTACTTTGTCATATGTAATGGGCATTTTTGTTTCTTGATTTTCCTCAGTATTAGTTTCTCATATCCTTCATTCTTAAAATTATCTTTTAGCTTTTCTCATAGCATCTTCAGATCCTGATTATTTTCTGTCAGCTTTAGAAGCTCTTTTCACATATTACTTAAATGTGAATGTTCTTTTTTTTGTTTTGTTTTTTTTTGCGGGACCGGGGTTCGAATTCACAATAGGCACTTATGCCATGGAGCTATCTCCCAGCCCCTGAATGTTCTAAGAGTTTTTGCTTGCCCACTTTTCTTTATAACTTAATGGGTAATCTCTGATTTCATCAACCTCCTATATATTGGTGACTTACAGTCCACATATATAATGTGGAGCAATCTACATATGTATTTCTCTAGTGGCAGACCCATGTTTCCAGCTGCTTTCTACAAATTTTTCCCTGGATAGACTACCACATTATAGATTTTGCATCTTTAGAACCAAATTTGTGTGCATTACAGTCCTCACTTTACTTTGTAATTTTGTTTGTCCTTTATTCAACACATCCTTTGTGTTTAGCAGCAGAAATCCTAGCTTTCCACTTCCTTACTTTGTCCAGTAAGTTCTGCTTCTTAGTATCATGTATCTTTTTTTTTTTTTTTGTCTTTTGGAGACAGGGTCTTGCTGTACAGTTCAGGCTGGCTTTGAGCTCAGTTTTGTAGCCCAGGCTGGTCTTGAACTCTCATCGATCCTCCCACCTCAGCCTCGCGAGTGCTGGGATTACAGGCGTGTGCCACCACACCGGGCTTCATGTATCTTTTTATAGCCGTTGTTTAATTGAGTGCTCTTCAGTTTTGTTTTGTTGCAAAGGCAACTTGACAGCCACTTTCTTCTTTTCTTTCTCCCTTTCCAATCCATCCTCCATAGTGTTTCTAGAGACTGTGCTAACATTGCTGCTGCAGTATTTCTCTGCTTAAAAATGACTCATTAGCTGGGTGTGGTGGTGCATGCCTGTAATCCCAGCACTTGGGAGGCAGAGGCAGGAGGATCGATGTGAGTTTGAGACCAGCCTGGGCTACAAAAGTGAGCTCAATGCCAGCCTGAACTGCATAAGAGACCCTGTCTCAAAAAGACAAAAAAAAAAAGAAAGAAAAAAAAGACATTACTTTCCTAATATGGTGTATAACTTTTTCAAATTCTTTAGAATAGAATCTTAAATGTTTTTCTGACCGTCCCTCCTTGTCCTCCTTCCAAGGTGTGTGCAGCTCTTTCAAGTTGCTTATTGTAATCCAATTTCAACCTGTAGTTCTTTATTATAACTTACACTATATACGATAATTATTTTTTTCCTTGTCTGTCTTCTCAACAGACTATTAGGAATTTACAGACAAGAACTGAGTTGTCTTTTGTGATGATGGGTTTGAACCCAGGCCCTCATGCATGCTATGCACTGTACTACTTACTGAGCAACACATCTAGCCTTGTTTTGTGTCTTAAGCATGTATTGTAGTTCTTGACACAGCAGATTCTTAGTAAATGTTACATTGATAAATAAATTAGAGCAAAATATAATTCGGTTGAAAAATTTGCCTTCTATTCATAATCTTAACAGTAGCTAGTATCTAAAATTTTGCTTTTCTATCTTGTGATAACAGGTGTCGGGATTGATGGAGGCAATGACAAAGACTGGGAAGCCAATGCCTGCAAAATCCAGCTCATTAAGAAGAAAGGAAAAGTGAAGGCACTGGATGAAGAAGTTCATAGTAATATACTGCTTGATTTTTGCCTTAATTCCTTTCTCCTGCCCCCACCAAATACTTCATATTTTTTGAACCATTTTGAGGATTATGATTCTAAAGTTGAAAGGAATGAAAAGATAGTTTTATTGCTGTTTTTCTGTTATTTTATTTTTCTTGTTTCAGAACTTTTGTTTGTTTATTTTTATGGCCGGCTCAGCCTGCCCTGAGGGCAGGGTTGGCACAGCATGTGGTGCCAGGGATCGAACTGTGGTCCCTGCAGCCACCTGCAGGCGCTTTAGACTACTGAGCCATCCTGCCGGGCCCCGTTATTGCTGTTTGAACTATATTTAAACTATGACTGAGCTTTAAAAATGACTTTAGTAACTTGGAAGGAAAATGAGTAAGGTATATTGAATTCAGAGCAAGCTCAGTATCTTAAAATGAAACTGTGTCAGAAACATTTTTACTGAAGGAGGGCCTTTTGTAGGACAAAGGTGTCTTTAGTATGCCCTTATTCCTGTGTTTTCACTTGGCGGTAGCTTTTACCTATGATTACTTTGTTTAGTAATTGCCCAAATGCAAGATCCTGGCAATTCGTATGAGACAAAGAAAAGCTATAAGTTGCTTTCTTTGAGTAAGAGGATGAGAATTTTCTGTTTAATAAGAAAAGAAAAAAAAATTGTGTCCTCAGGTTGTTAAAATGTGGTAAGGATGAATCTTACCATGAAACTGTGAAAAAAGAAAAAGATTGATGCTAGTTCTGGTGTTGTATCTCATCTTAAAGTTATGGTAATGTGCATGATCAGTGATTAGTTATGATAGAAAAGGCATCAAGTTTCTGTTATGCTCATATATAGGAAAGCACATAGTAGAGTTTTATATAGTGTACAGTTCCAGGCATCCATGAGAATTTTAGAATGTATTCCTTATGACAAGAGAGAACTGTTATAGTTAAAATTTAATGTACCTTCTAACATCTCTACAGCATTAATACTGGAAATTTTAATTTTATCTTCTTCAGAACAACAAGATATGGATTTGGATGTAGAATTTGATGTCCACCTTGGAATAGCTCATACTCGTTGGGCAACACATGGAGAGCCCAATCCTGTTAATAGCCATCCACAGCGCTCTGATAAAAATAATGGTATGAATAGATCCTGTATATTTTTGAATGACTATAGAAGGCTGACAATAGATGAATAAAGGTGTTTATTTTTGTTTTAATTTTTTTCTGATCTAGAAAATTTTAGCCATATTCAGAAGGAGGATACTTTGATTTTGAATTACCTACCATTAGGATTTATGCAATACATGACCAGTTAAGCTTATCTCTGTTAATTTGGAGACCAGTAGATACCATGTCATAGACTTACAGTTTCTCAGAATCCACAGGCTTTCTCTCTCTTTTTTAAAACTTACTTACTTTATTTATTTATATTATGGCTGGCTCAATCTGTCCTCAGGGTGCTGGGGATTGAACTACAGTCCCTGTGGTTGCCTAAGCTTGCCTTAGCAGGCACTTCAGACTGCTATTTTGCTGGCCCTCCAAGGCTTTCTTTCCGTATAGATTTCTCCTTTTCCTTGGAGCTCACTGGATTGTCTTGTAGAGTTTTCTGTAGTTTATATGTTGATAAGACCTATGTCCCCCAACAGTCATTAAACATGTTTGTCTTCTTTCCCCTCCCCTCTCCTCCCCTTCCCTGCTCTCCCCTCTTTCTTTCTTAGATAGGCTTTTGCTCTGTAGTACATGTGGACTTGAACTCCCAGTGTAGCCTTGAACTTGCATTGATCTTCCTGCTTCGGCTTCCCAAGTGCTGGGATTACTGGCATGTACCACCATGCCTGGCTATCCTCTTATATGTCTTATAAACTAATATGATGTTTGCTAGTCATGGTAATGAGTGCCAGTCACCCTAGCACTCTGGGATGGTGAGGGAGGAGGATCACATTTAACCTAGTTGGTCAACTTAGCAATACCCAGTCTCATATACAAATAAAAATGTCTGGGGAATTAGCTCAGTGAGAAGGCCCTCTGTTAAACCCCCAGGAACAAAAACTTTAGCCCTTAAACTCATTAAAAAATCAGAAATTGTTAATGTGAATGCACTTCTCTTTAGACTTACACTCAGGAAAGAATGGAAGGGAAATGAGAATAATAGTTATTTAGTTCATCTTTCTCAGTTTGCAAAGAAAGGAACAGACCCAGTAAATTTGCTCCTCTTATATGATAACAGTGGGTCTAGTAGTTGAGCCAGAATTGAAATTGATTTCTCTGAATTTCCAGTTTATGCTATTTCTTCACTGTATGTACCTCCATGGTGTGCTTCTGCCAAGCTACAAAAGCAATGTTGCTGATCTACTTCATGTTAATTTAATGAAGCATAGGTAATACTTGATTTTACCTAGAAAATACAGTGTGTTATAAAATGTTCGAGTTGATAAACCCTTTCATAATAATAGCTTTTTGTAGCAGTTATCACATATCTAATTTTTATTATCAATGGTTTTATCCCTTCTAGAATTTGTTGTTATTCATAATGGAATCATCACAAACTACAAAGACTTGAAAAAATTTTTGGTAAGTGAAATGGCCTCTGAAGACCCAGTCTTGAGCTAGGTGTGGTGCTGGATGCACTCTGGAGGTTGAGACAGGAGAATTGCTGCATATTTGAGACTACCCTGGGCTATGTAGTGAGTTCAAGGCCAGCCTGAACTACACAGTGAGGGCCTATCTAAAAAAAAAAGGATACGTGTTCTTGAGAATGCTTTTAACAAAAATGGTGAAATTGTTTTGGATATGCAGTGTCATGTAGGTGTGATCAAATAGTTACAAGGGTATGATAGTTTCTTAGGTTTTTCTTCTTTAGGGGTGAAGCAGTTCTCTTTCCTTATATGGACAGGAACTAGTTATTTGACTTTATTGTAGATGACCAAAATGTAAATAAAATTGGGATAGACATATAGTGTAATGACAGAATGGTGTTGCCTACTTACATTCATACTTACATAAATAAGGTTGTGGGGAACATTTATTGTGCTATGAAATACATTGCTTGATATTTAAAAAATTTTTTTTCTAAGATATGTAAGAAGAATCAGGACAAAAAAAAAAAAAAAAAAAAAAAGAATCAGGACAGATTAAATAAAATATTTGTGCCCTAAATAGTTATATGTTATGCTGGGAGGGTTGCAGTGGTGACCTTCATGAGTGCTTTCTCAGAGTTATCCAGCTGAGTTTCCTGCTCTGAATACAGTATTCTGTGTTAGTACCAACTAATACAGTAATCCCTGTCCACATGCTATGATTGAGCTGCTGTTGCTGAGAAATGAAATTTTTTTTTTTTTTTTTTTTTTTTTTTTGCGGGACCAGGGTTCAAACTCCAATGACCTTGCACTTGCCAGGCAGGCACTTGTGCCACGGAGCTATTTCCCCAGCCCTGAAATGAAATTTTTAATTTTAGTTAACTTTAGTTAAAGTCAAATAGCCAAACATATGAAGCTTATGGCTATTTTATGGACAGTGCAGTATTGCCATTAAAATACCATATTCATTGTGAAATTAATGTTTGATTGACATTTTAATTTAAAATTTAATACTCTACATATGTGCCATATAACTTAGGTAAAGTTGTTTGTTTATTTTATAGAATATGGTGTTATATGGGGTTCAGTATAATCAGATGGTGGCCTTAATTTTGAACAATGAGTAAACGGGGCATGGCATTAAAAAATACTAGAAATTTAAGAGAAAAATTCTATAGAAAAGATTGAGATATCCTATTTCCTTGCTTTTTTTTTTTTTTCTTTTCTACTTACAGGAAAGCAAAGGCTATGATTTTGAATCTGAAACAGATACAGAGACGATTGCCAAGCTTGTTAAGTACATGTATGACAACTGGGAAAGTGAAGATATCAGTTTTACTACACTGGTGGAGAGAGTTATTCAACAGTTGGTATGAATCAGTACTTTTTTTTTTTTTAATAACAGTGTCTTTTTTTTTTTTTTTGTATATGGTTGCCTCAGCCTGCCCTGGGGGTGGGGCTGGCACAGTATGTGGTGCCAGGGATCGAACTGCAGTCCCTGTCCCTGTCATTGCTGAAACTTTCCTAAGCAGGCATTTTAGACTGCTGAACCATCTTGTTGGTCCTATAATAATGTTCTTGCTCTGTTGTCTAGGCTGTCCTTGAATTTTCATCTTCCTGCCTGACCCGTCCCAAAACTGGGATTGTAGTCATGTACCATGACACCTAGCTGAATCCCACTTTTTTAATGTTTATTTTTTATTAGTACATGTTTACAGTACATAATGTTTACATTCTTAAGAGAATAAGTACATATACTTAACATACCTTAATTCTTTTTATTCCCCTACCTCTTCTCTCCTTTCCCCCCAATTTGTAGACCTCTTTCCCATTTGCAAAAGACTTACTATTTCCTATTGTTAGTTTGGATTTCTCATACGAGAGAAGTTACATGGTGTTAAAGCTTGTATGTCTGATTTTATTTCACTTTATAGGCTCAAGGTGCATCCAATTTCCAACAAATGACTCAAATTTATCCTTGTATATGGAAGAATAGTACTCCATTATGTATAGATACCATATTTTCTTTAGCCATTCCAGTGGTTGCTAGATATAGACCACTTCTAGGATTGAGCTATTTTGAACTGTGTTGCTATAAACATGTCTTAGTTACTTTTCTCTTGTTGCTGAGACAAAATATCCCACACCTAAAATTTAGGAAGGAGAGGTTTATTAAGTTCACAGGGCTTGTTCCAAGGCAGAGTGGCACATAGCAGAGGGACATCAGTTCATGGTGGTGGAAGACACCAAAAGCAAGGAGAGCAAAAAGGAGGAGCAGGAAAAGAGCAAACCTCTTTCCCTTATATAGTATGCAGGCTCCCTGTCCCATGGTGGGTGTTACACTCAACATCCATAATCCCAGCTTTGGACTGTGAATCAATCAGAAACTGTAGAAGGCCGCCCCTTGACTGCATAAAGCTTTGGGAGCACATCTAGACACAAACCATAGCATTATCACTGTGGCATGATATATAACATTTTGGAAAAATATCTAGAAGTAGAGTATCTTGGTCAAATGGAATTTCAAGTTTTAGTGTTTTGAGGTCTCCATAATGATTTCTGTAATATTTGTATTAATTTTTATTCCTACCAACAATGTAGGAAGTTATTCTTTTTCCTTTAGCCTCTCACCAGCTTTTGTTGCTGTCTGATGATAGCTATTTTTTTCTTGTGTGTGTGAATTAAGAGAGAATCTCTGATCGGGTATGGTAGCATATGTCAGTAATCCCAGCACTTGGGAGGCTTATGTAGGAAGATGGCTGTGTGTTCAAGGCCAGTTTGGGCCATAAAGTGAGTTCACTGCTAGTCTGAACTGCATAGCAAATCCCTGCCTCAAAAAGGCCCCCTCCAAAAAAAAGATGGAATCTTGGTGGTGTTTTAAATTGCATTTCTTTGATAGCCAAAGATACTGTTTTCCGTGGTATTTATTGGTCATTTGGGCTTTCTTTTCTGAGAAATTTCTGTTCATTTTGGTTGTCCCATTTTTTGATTCAGTTATTTGTTTTGGTGGGTATAACTTTTTAAAAATACTTTAGCAATTTCTGTCAGAACATTAGTCTTCTATCAGAATAGGTAGCAAAAATTTTTTCTGCTCTGTACCTTGTCTCTTTTTTTTTTTGCTATACAGAGCTTTTTGATTTAATATAATTCCATTTGTTGATTCCTGATAATAATTCTTGGGATTTTGCTTAGAAAGCTCTTTTCTATACTGATGACATCAAGTTTTTCTGTTTTATCTTTCAGTAGATTATTTCTATTTTAATGTTTATGCCTTTGATCCATTTTGATTTTTTGGTACTTGGTGGTATCAGTCTAGATTCAATCTTTGGTATGTTAATAGCCAGTTTTCTAAGGGCCATTTGTTAAAAGAGGGTGTCTTTCCTTCAGTAAATGCTCTTGATTACTTTGTCAAAGATCTAGTGACCACATGTGCCTGGAATTGCTTTGTCATCTTCTGTTCCATTGGTCTACAAGTCTTTTTTTGTGCCAGTACCATACTACTTTTTTTAAATGAACTTAGGACAGGGTGTATCTCACTAGGTAGATTAGACTCTTAGTGATTCTCCTGTTTTCAGCCTCTCAAGTGCTGGGATTACAGGTGCATGCCACCAAGCCTAGTCTCAGTTGCTGTCTCAATGTGCCCTGGGGGCAGGGCCAACACAACACCTGAGGATGAACTATTCTTTGATTCATTGATTCTTCCTTGTTTTTGTTCCTTTTCTTTCCTCCCTGAATTTCATTAATTTCTGCTTTGATCTTTATGATTTCCTCCCTTGTACTAGGTTTGATTTTGGATTATTCTTTTTTTTCAGTGTCTTGAGGTACGTGCTGTGTGCATTCAGAGGAGTGAACTTCCATCTACTTTTTGTGTCCCATGGTTCTGGTGGGTTGTATTGGCATTACTGTTTAGGTCGAAGAGTTGTTTGATTTCTTCTGTGACCCTTTGAGTATTCAGGGAGTTAATTATTGTCTAAGTGTTGATAAAATTTCTGTAGTAGTGATTGATCTGTAATTTCAATATGCCTTGATCTGATAGTTTACATGGTATAATTTTGATTCTTTTGTATTAATTTAAACAAGCTTTGTGGACTCTTTAATGTAATCTGTTTTGGAGAAACTTCCATGTGCTGATGAGAAGAATGTGTATTCCTTTGTAGATACCTGTTAGATCTTTTTATTTGGGCATGTAGTTTGGTTCTGGTACTTTTTTTTTTCTATTTGCTCTATTTGTGGGAATTAGGGTGTTGAGGTGTCCTTCACTATGATTGTTTAGATACTCATTTGATCTTTTATGTCCAGTAGTGTTTATTTTATGAAGTTGGGTGCATTAGTATTCGTTGTGTACTTATTTACAATTGTTATCTCTTCTTGTTCAATAATTCTCTTTACTACTGTGGAATAGTAAGCTTTTCTGTTAAGTTTTAGCTTGAAGTCTGCTTCTTCTGAGCATAAGATTGCTACCTCTGATGGCTTTGGGGGGCAATCATGATGCTGTTTTTCATTCTTTGTTTTTTAGTGTGTAAATTTCTTTTTAGATTAGATATGTCTCTTGTTTGCAAGGACCATTGAGTTTTGTTTTTGATGCAGCCTTCTAGTCTGTGACATCTAACTGGGGAGTTGAGGCTATTTAAAATGACAATTATTACTGAAATGTAATGGTTTATTCCTGTAATTACATTATTTTTTTGTTGTTGATTGTTTTTCCTATTTTAATTGCTTATTCTGCTTGGTATATTCATTCCAGCAGGTTTTTGGCATTGTCGGGTTCACCATTTCTGCCTAACATACCTTTGAGAATAATTTGGAGTGCTGGTTTGGTGGTCATGAATTTTTATATTTGGTGCAGGGTCTTGCTACAAAGCTTGAATTCATAGCAGTCCTTCTGTTCTAGCCTCCCCAGCACTGGGATCAGGTGTGCACCACCATGCCCCGTTTTGGTGGCTGACCTGTCCAGCACAGCATATGGTACTGGGGATTGAACCTGGATCCTTGTACTTGCCATGCAGGTGCTTAGACTGCTGAGCTATCTTTCTAGCCCTCTCATGAGTTTCTCCTTTCGTTTTGTTTTTGCAGGACCGGGTTTTGAATTTACTACCTTGCACTTGCCAGGCAAGTGCTTATTCTACTGAGCTATCTTCCCAGCCTCTCCCTCTCTCCCTCCCCCTCC
>PVJA010051921.1:0-12605 GCA_004027025.1 Myocastor coypus
AGAGGGGCGCAGGGAGCTTACCCGCGGCGGGTGCGCAGGCTCAGCTCTCAGCGGTGCGGTTTGGGTCTGGCTGGAACCTTCAGTGAATTATTTTGAATGCTGCTTATTTATTTAGTGCTTTATTGCTATAGCATGTAAGCAACCCAGGGTTTCAGATAGCACAGAGGCCTTTGGTAAGCAGCTGTACCTGGGTCCATGACCCCCCAGGATTCCAAAGTTTGTGGATTGTCAAGTTGCTTGTGTTGGACAGCGCGGCGTTTGTGCACAGAATATGTGTACTCTCCTGGACGCTTGAAGATATCTCCAGGTTCCCTGGCATAAATACCGCAATGCAAATGCTAGGCAAATACTTGCTGTATTTTGTTACTTCAGGAATTACAACAAGAAAAAAATATCAATGCTTTGTGCAGATGCAAATTGTGTTTTCATCAGATTTGTTTGTGAGGAGGCAGTCTTGGGGATTGAACTGAAGGTCTCTGTGCCACTGAGCTGTATCCCCAACCCTTTTTGTTTTTAAATTTTGAGAAAAGCGCTTGCCGAATTTCCCAAACATTGCTCCAATTGTGATCCTCCTACGTCAGCTTCCCGAAACGCTGGGATTATAGGAAATACTTTTGTGCTGCAGTTGACTGATAGGATCACTGGCTGTGTAACCCACCCACACCATGGGCTGACCAAACTTCACACCAATCTAGGGAGGCAGATTTTCTGGGTTGAGCTCCATGCTGCACTTCTTATCAGCTGTTTATTGACTCTGATTGCTGGTTTGTAGCAGGGAGGATAATCTTTAATTCTACCCCTTGGTGGTTGTAAGGAAAATTAAAAGGCAAGTGAAAAGACAACCCAGAGCAAAGCAGTGCAGGGCCTGGCATCCAGAGCATATGAAGGACATGTACAAGCCGACTGTCCATAGACAGGCAGACGAAATAAAAAGAGAGTACATGAGCATGTGTGTCTCTCCACGGAGAAGACACAGATCACCATTAAGTCCATGACATAGTGACAACGTCTTTAGTCATTAGGAAAACTGAAATCAAAGCCATATCATACTTTTGCTTTATATGTACCAGAATGAGTATAATAAAAGTGTGGCCAAAGGTGCAGAGACATTAGAATCCTTGTACTGCTGGTGGAAATGTAATGGGTGTGGCAGTTCTAGGGAATAGCTTTGCAGCTCCTCACAAGGTTAAGTGCTGAGTTACTGTATAACTCAGAGTCCTTTAAGTTACATTCTCTCCCCCAAAAGAGAAGCTGTGCTCACACAAACAGCTGTGCATGGATACTTATCATTGCATTAGTCAGAGGTAAACAATAGAAGCAATTGAAATGCCCATGGCTGATGCGTGGACCAACAATACGGCCTTCCCACCATCCAACTCTATAGAGTATTAGATTTTTTTCTCTCTCTTTTTTTGTATTTAGGGAAGCGTCTATAGGGTGGTCAGGGTTTCACTATGTAGGGTGGACTCCTAGTGATTCTCCTGTGTACACCTCCCAAAAGCTGGGATTATAGGCTTGCACTACCACGACCAGTCTCACCTGCCATCTCAGTGTGCCCCGGGGACAGGGCTGGCACAGCAGGCCGGGGGATCAAAACCCTGGCCCCTGTGTTTGCCTAAGTAGGCACTTTAATCAGCTGAACTATTTGGCTGGCCCCTCTATGGAGTATTATTCAACCATGAAAAACAAATGCAGTATGGGTGACAAGCCAACCCATGCACAAACCTTCAAACTATGACACTAATGGAAAGGGCCTGGCACAAAAGACCTCATATCTGCTTTCATTTATGTGAAGTGAAAGGCAAATCCACAGGGACAGAGGTAGATTCATGATTTCCAGGGCTGTGGGCTAGGCAGGGATGCACGAGTCACAACTAAAGGATCCAGGGTTTCTATGGAGCTTCATAAAAGTGTCTGGAACGAGACGGAGATAATTACCGCACAACTTCATAGTCTGTGAACCACTGGCTTGTCCACTTTAAGTGGACAGAGTTCATGGCACATGAGCTGACGGGTTTTTGTTGACAACATGTGAAGTGGTACCTGGGAAGCCGAGCCGTGCCTAAACATGAACGCTCTGTGTGTGTGAGCTGTTCTGGTGCTGACACCCTCTGAGTTATTATTTTAAAGATATAATTGCCTCTGATGTGGTTCTGTTATACTCATGGTTTTCTTCAAATTACAGAAATACTAGTGATTGCAAAATGTTTTCAAACGTCTGCATTTGTGAGCCAGTCAGGGTGGAAAATCTTTCGAATGACTGCGGTGTCTCTCTCTCTCTTTTGCTTACACTGCATCTTCTTACTATAACATATAGTACTTCCTGGCAGGTCATAGGCCACTTATAGATTCTTCTTTTTACTTTCTTTTGTTGGATTTAGCTGACTGGTGACACAATTCCTGTGTTGTTGGAGGGAAAGAAACCAAGAATAGCATAATTCTGGGCCAGCCAAATAGCTTAGCAGAGTACAGTGCCTACAAGCAGGAACACAGGTTGGCAGTTATATACCCAGACCTGCCATGCTGGCCCCGACCCTGAGGCTCACTGAGACTCAGTTGAGACTGGGTGTGGTGGCACGCACCTGGAATCCCAACACTTGGGGGCCTGTAAATGGGCGGATCACTATGAGTCTGATCTAGCAGCACTGAGACCCTGAAGACCCTTCCCTAACATACAAAAAAAAAAAAAAAAAAAAAAGAAAGGAAGAAAGAAAGAAAGAATAGCGTAATTCTAAGGAATTTTTCAATCTTAGTGATGATGTTTCCTTTCTGTGTTTTTACCTCATGGTAAAACAGAGCTTTTTTCTTTGTGGGCAGATGCTGCATAGATTGAGACTTAATGCTAGTCCAGTGTGCTAGCAAATCAACACTTGGGTGTTCCTTGAAAATATTTTATGTAAAATAATTACCAAAAAGTGACTGTTCAGACTATGTGTGCTAAAAGTGTAGATATATCTTACTGTGATTCTTTTTGGGTGATTAATGGGTGAGATTTAGGGGTCATTTTTTTTTGGTGGAACAGGGGTTCAAACTCACGACCTTGCAGTTGCCAGGCAGGCATTAGGGGTCTTTTTGATGCAGGAAGAAAACACTGGTCTGGGGTGGATGACCTCCTAAAGGGAACCTCCAAATGATACAGGGAAAACCTGATGCTCAACCTGAAAAGTACCTGGAACGAGTTCATGTTCTGTAAAACTGAAGAATGAATTTTAGGAAGGAACAGAGGTAATGAGCAGAACATATTTATTGAGGGAAAGAAACCTCCTGTCCAAGAGCGGGACAGGAGGGGGGGGCTCCCAGTGAGTGTCCCCTGGGAAGCTGTCTCTTCCGGGGACTTTTGTAGAGGAGAAGCTGTGGGAATTCGCTTAGGTGTGTATGAGGTGGGACAAAGTCTATGGTCAACCAATAAGATTATAAGCACCATTGCTCAGGTAAAATTGATTAAAATCAGGATCCAATGAGAAAGCAAGTCACATAGCAAGCGGGCAAGAATACAGAGTAAGTTCTCTTCCTGTTGGGTGTGGGCTGGTGACTCTAGGCTCTTTCAAGGTGACTGATACCTACTTAGAATATCAGTCCCTAATGCCCACCCTTAAGGAAGTATGTAGTTGCTTTTGTTTACTCTTGTCTTGAGATCTGGCCCACAGCAGAGGAGTGTCTGCCTCTAGTTGGAAAGTCACCTTGTCCCCCATGTTGTCCTTGAGGGCCTGGCTCTATCTGACTGCCTATAACATTTCTATCTAATTCAACTGCCAACAACAATTCCATGGGTTTTCAAAATATTTATTTATTTATTTATTTAGTATTTTAGGGAAGGGCCCACAGGGTGTTCAGGGTCTTACCACTAGATGGGACTCATAGTGATCTCCCAAGAGCCTGCCATAGGCGTGTACCACCAAGTCCAGCCTCAGTTGCCACCTCAGCACACCCTGGGTGTGGGATTGACAGGCCCAGGAACCCCCGCCTCTGCTCCTATTTGCAGGCACTGTGCTGAGTTATTTGGCCTGCCCTCATTTCATGGTTTTAAGGGTTATGTGTATCCTTTAATCAATGATAATTTATAAGCATATTAGATTGCTTGGTTTGAGCTGGTGAAATGCATATTGAGTGTCTGTTATAGATCTAAATTTAATCTGGGCTGTAGCTTTTGTTTCTGGATTTCCTTCCGCAAGCTTAAAAGGTATTCTAATTTCATTATTATCAATATCAAGATCATTTCACAGCTTCCTGGCAGCTAGGCATCACAGTAACTCTTGCCAGGCTCTTTGTTTAGATTTATGACCTTGGTTGACTTACTTGTGATTAGTCTTTGACTGCACTCTCTGTGGCTGGCTGCTGATTTTTTTTTTTTTTTTTTTTTGTGTGTGTGTGTGTGTGTGTGTGCATTACCAGGGATTGAACTCAGGACCCTGTACTTGCTGGGCAAGTGCTTATTCTACTGAGCTATCTCCCCAGCCCTGGCTACTGATTCTTTTTTTTTTTTTTTTTTTTTTGTGGGACTGGGGTTCGAACTCATGAGCTTGCACTTGCCAGGCAGACACTTGTGCCACGGAGCTATCTCTCCAGCCCCAGGCTACTGATTTTGATATTTCACTTTACTTTTGGTAAAACTGTCACTGTGCCTTTCCTAGTACGGTCCTACCTGGTTAGTAGAGTCTGATCTTGCTCTTCCATCTGGGTCTGGGGGTCTGCTTGCTGGTTAGAGTGTATGCCAACAGTGACCTGGAATGCTGGGAACAGGGTCATCTTTCTCCTCCTCAATGCTGTCTCTGAAAACTGCCACCTTCAGCATGGCAGCTTGATGTCATAACTTCTTTCCTAACTTTATAAACTGTAGTAGGTTATTACCAAAATTTTATTTATTTATATGGAAGTAAATTAAAAATGGTCATTGACTTAATACCTACTGTCATTCTGATTTGTATTTTTTCTAGAATGATTATTCTACACTAAACATGTATATCTCTTATTTCCTTTATGCTTTCTTGTTCAGGAAGAATATTTCCAGTGAACCCTGATAATTTATATGTGAAAGAATTATTTTTTGCAATTGCCAAAGTGGTCTGTTGTTAAATTCTTTTGTTAAGATTTAACTTTTAGTGACATGAAACATTTTCCAAAGTTCAAGTAGTGTAACTTTATGGCATGGTTTATGAAAATGAACCAGTTGTAGCTAATATTATCAAAATTATACACTGAACTGCAGATTGGAAAAATATGGGTAGCTTATTTGTCACAGTGGGCAGAGTAACCAAAGCCATGGTTTTTCGAGTTCAGTGAGTGTTACATATAGCTTTCATGCCGAGTAGCATTTTTCTTGGTGCAAGTGTGCATTGTGCACGGGCTTGTGCACATGCTTGAGTTTAGCATATTCTGTTATGTATTTCACATAGATTATGTGCCATCGATCTTAATTTGCATTTATGCATAAACTGATGTGGTCTTGGCGCCAGCCTGGCAGTGTGAGTGTGGAAAGATGCAGGCGAGCGTGGGCTTTGTTTCTACTCTGCCTACTGCACGTGGCTTCTTGTGACTGGGGCTGCTGCCTGTGTGTGGCTCAGCCCCACAGCCCTCAGAGTCAGCTTCCAAAGCCTCTGCTTACAGCCTGCTTGTTTCTTACTGGAGACAAGCGGGGCACTGTGGCCTCTAGCCGGGCTTCAGCTGGTCCTTATTAATACATCCTGAGTCTCCAATCAGGGCTCTCGATCTGTGACTTCTTCATCACAAAATAATCTTGCACAGGGCCACAATTCTCTCTGCTTTTACGAGCACTGAACCTTGGAAAAGGAAATGATTATTCATTAAAACTGTAAACACTAGAATAAAATGTTCCTCTTTAAATCAATTAGAGGTCAATTTAATGCTCTAGTGAGCTTTAGAATTGCTTCTCTTAGAGGGAGGGAAAGTAAAAATGGTCAAGATGAGATAGACCTACGTTCTCCTCCTCCAAGATGAATATAAGTGTTGTGCATTCCAAGAATGCTGATAAAAAGTTTGCTTTTCTAGTCTGCTTCCTATCAGATTTTCTTCCCATTAATGTTTCTTAAAGTCTTGTCAATATTAAAATGATCTTTAGACGTGTGAAAAAGATACAATGAGAAAATCAGTGGGTCATCTTGGTTTTCAAGATTTGGCGTTCAGAAATTTAGCTTTAAATTTCTGCAGAAGTTTGGCCAGGATATAGTTACAACAGGTTCATATTACTGTAGTTGAAGTGCCCAAGTCCGAGGTCTCTATTGAATTATGGGTAGATATATACTTTGTTTAGACTCACAGAGCACCTTTACTCATTTGATAATTTTTTAATTGACAGCCAGCACCGGGAACTGCATATGCCATGGTGATCAAAGCTGACATTTCTTGCCCTCATAGACTCATGCAGATCAATACGTAATCCAATTGAGCTATGTACTAGGGCACAGAGAAAAGAAAGCCAAATGCTTTGTGCAGCTCAGGGAGTCTAGAGGTCTGCTCTATAGGAAAGGCTTACAAACTAACTCTGGAGTGTTTAGATAGGATTTGGGAATGGGCTGAAAGGTTCTATGGAGCTGGATGGGGAAGGCAGCGAGGACAGAGGCCCTGGGGCAGGAAAGGGCTGGGTCTCTCTGGGTGCAAGGGACTAGGGAGAGTGTTGCACAGAAGGCCAGAGAAGGAGGGGACCCTGGGACTCTCAGGCCAAAGCCTGTATACCTTGCAATTCTGCCATTCCAAGTTTCGCTGTTCAGCTGGCTGCCATGACGAGAAATGGGAGCGGAACTTCGGAGATAGCATTAGAAGGTCATGTACTGTACATCAGAGGCAAGAGACAGTGGCAGCTCCCACTGGAGGGTGACAGAGACGCGAATGCATTTTTAAAAAAAATGTACTTGGTACAGGGTCTACAGGGTCTAACTACACAGATTGGACTCTCCTATTTTCAGCTTCCCAGGCACTATTATAGGCATTTGTCACCATATGCAGTCTCAGGAGCAGTCTCAATGTGCCCTGGTAGCAGGGCTGGCATGGCAGGCTAGGTAGGAGTCGAACCTGGGTGCTGCGCTCTGCCTAAGCAGGCGCTTTAGTCCGCTGAGCTACCTGGTCGGCCCTCAAGCTGTTTTGAGGAATGAGAACCAACTGAGCTTGGTAGAGGTGATAGAGTGTGGTATGAGCATGGAGAGGCGTTGAGGGATCTTTCAGCGTCCTTGTAGGAAGAAGAGAACTGGTAGGTACTGCCTCGGAGATGGGGATGACCACAGGCACAGCATGCGTTAGAGGTAGCAGGCTTGTGAGCCTGAAACAAGCTGGGATTCAGCTGAGCTGTTGGGTCGGTGGTTGGATCTGTAAGGACAAAGGGACATTTCTGTCACTCTCTGGAGGTGCAATAACTCAAGTCTGTGAAATAAATTGATACTAGACAGATGAATGGGAGAAAAGGCATACAAACACGTTATGTGCATATACGCTTGGGGACCACAGAAGACATGGGGACGCAAACAAAGGCCAAGAGTTTCAGTTGATAAGGCTGCAGGAGCTTGGGTGGTGGTAGTAACAGTTTATGGGAAGGCGAAGCACTAGCAAAGCACGGTAAGTGAGATTCTTTCCATGCCGATCTAGTCCCTTGGAGAGCAGCCTGCAGAGGAGCTGTGCCCTGCGTCAGGGCCTTTCTGGGAGGTGGCCACAGGGCTGACTTGACTATCCTTCCCATGGTAGCGGGCGAGCTCTGCCTGCTGGGATTCCAGGCAATCGCATTCACGAGCTGCTGGTATGGTTTATATCTAGATGTCCCACGAGAGCCTCGTGCACTCATGGGCAGGATCCTGAAAGTTGATTAAATCATGGGGCCGTGTCACTAGAGACCTGAGTCACTGGGAGTGTGGCCCAGGAGGACTCGTCTGCCTTTCTTTTCCACTTCCTGGTTGCCACGAGGGAGCAGCTTCCTCCTCTGAGCCCCTTCTACTGTCTGGTTTCTGCGTTGAGCTTGCCCAGCATGGGCTGGAACTCCTAGAACTCCAGAATAAATCTTTCCTCCTTGAAGGCGCCAGAGTTGGGTGTTTTGTCCCAGCAACTGGGAAAGTAACCAAGACCTGGTCTGATAAGGAAGATGCCAAGCAAACTGCACCCTGAACTGAAGGGGAGAAAGAGGAAAGAGACACAGGGAGTGTGGACAAGGTCTGGAGATCGTGGGTCTCTGTTATTATTGCAAAGCGCCATACATCAGTGTACCATTTTCTGAGCCTCAGTAGATACATGGTGTGTATTTATCTCTTACTATAAAGTATTCCAAAATCTAGTGGCAAATCTATGCTAATAAGCTATGACTGTTTACAAAGTTGTCCCCCAAATAGATGCCCTTCAAACAACACATGGGAGGGAAGGCCGTAGCTGAGTGGCCTGCCATGGGTGAGACCTCTGTTCCACCCCCAACCCCAGAAGTAGCGGCAGCCACAAAGCCACAAACATGCACTTTCTCATGTGGGTTCGTAGGTCAGGCATGAGTCAGTGGCTTGGGGTAGTGATGACTGATGATTGTGGCCAGGCTGTCTTGGGAGATTGCCTGAACGATGGTGGCCATCGTGACCTTCGCCAAAGCCTCCTCCTGAGGCAGGAGCAGGACCTCCTGGCAAGCTGGCTAAGGCATAGCACTCTTGTCAGGGGGTCTCAGGTTCTTGCTGGTAGTTGTTGGGAGACCACAGCTCCTGGACAGGGGGATCTCTCTGCAAAGCTGCTGGTGGGTCTTTATCACATGGCACCTGGCTGGCTTCCCATAGAGCAAGAGATGCTGGCGAATGCAAGGAGCAGCTGCGCTGCCCCGTGTGAGACAGTCTCAGAGCGTCGTCACTTCTACCGGATGGTGTTGCTTAGCAGAGAGTTCCCAGCCCCTGCCCATATTCAACCCAAATCCAAGGGCTTGGGAATGCACCTCCACTGTTTCACTTTTAAAAATTGCTGTTGATTGATTTTTTTTTTTTTTTTTTTTGTCTTTTTTTGAGACAGGGTCTCACTATGCAGTTGAGGCTGGTCTTAAGCTCACTTTTGTAGCCCAGGCTGGTCTCGAACTCACACCGATCCTCCTGCCTCAGCCTTCCGAGTGCTGGGATTATAGGAGTGCACCACCACGCCTGGTTTTGTTGATTGATTGATTGGTTGTGGTGCTAGGGATTGAACCCAGGGCCTTTGTGCTAAGCCCCGGCCCCAGCCCTTTTTGATTTAGAGACCAAGTCTTGCTCAGTTGCCCAGGCCAGGCTGCAACCTGGTGCCGCCCTGCCTGGGCCTCCTAAGTGTGCTGGGATTGTAGCCAGGGCATCACACCTGGCTCGGGCTCTGTCTCCAGAGGAAGGACGGCCCCGTGACGTGCAATCTTGAAATTTTGAAGAGAAGACTGGGCTGACTGTAGGATATTGGGAGTTTTGGGAATAGAAGGCGTGGGAGGAGATGACGGGCAACTTAATAAGAAGCCAGAACGCTGGGAGGGGGCCTAGAGCTGATGCTTCAGGAAATCTGACTTTCAGAAAGCTGCAGTGCTGGAGTGGAGAGGTGGCTGGGTCTGGAAGCCCCAAGAGTGTGATTCTCAGGCAGGAGCAGTCCCCTGGGGGAAGCCACCTGTGATGCGCCCTTATTTTCTCTTTTAAGGGCCAGGGAGATAGCTGGATGGAGTAAGTGCTTGCTTGGTGTTATGGTTTATGTCTGGTTGTCCCCCAAAGCCTCATACAATCATGGGTGGGGACTTGTACAGATTGAGACTTGACTCATGAGTCACTGGGATTATGTGACTTAGTACTGATCTAGAGTTTGAGACTTGATCCATGACCCCTGGAATGAAATGTTTTAAGTACTTCTGGGATTGTGGGTGTAGCCTAAGGTGGATAGGCTGAGGCGGAGAGCCTGAATGCAATATAAAGAAAGACAGAGGACTGAAGTTGTTGCTGTTGCCCTGTTACCCTGTTGTCCTGGTTGGTTAAATTGCCTCTGTCGCAATGGTTGCTGTTCTGCCGCCATGAACTGGATGCACTCTGCCCTGTTCTACTCAGCCTTGGTTCAGCCGAATATGGACTGAAACTTCCAGTAACTGAGTTAAATAAACGTTTTCTTGCTTCATTTTGAGTGTTGGGTATTTGTTCCAGCAACAAGTGAAAAGTAACTAAGATACCTGGTAAGTGAAAGGTCCTGAGTTCAATCCCTGGTACCGCCAAAAAAAAAAAAAAAGAAAGAAAAGAAAAAGAAATTTTGACTTTTAAGAATTTGCTTTTAAATGAATCGATGAATGAGTGAATGAGTAAACAAGGAGGGCACGTATGTGTCCAGAATTTCAGTACCCAGTGGGTTTGCAACAGAAATGCTCATAAAATTAAAAAAAGAAAAAGAAAATGCAGTACAGATACACAAGTATTAAAAAGACCAAAGGTGACAAATGCTGGAGTGGAGGGGGTTTGTAGAAGAAAGGGGACCCTTGCTCACTGTTGGTGGGATGTAAATGAGTACATTCCTTAAACCATTTTACAAAAGCAGGGCGTGGTGGTGCACACCTGTAACCCCAGCACCCTCGAAGGCTGAGGCAGGAGGACTGCAAGTTGAAGTCCAGCCCTGGAAACTTAGCAGCTTTGTGAGAACTTGTTTCTAAAATAAGATCTAGGGGCCAGCAAGTGGTCCAAAGTGCCTGCCTAGGAAAGTTTAGACAGCTGCAGGGACCGTGGTTCGATTCTCGGTACCACATGTTGCACCAGCCCTGCCCTCAGGGCAAGCTGAGCCAGCCCACAAAAACAAAAACAAAAACAAAAAGATACAAAGAAGTGGCTGGGGATGGAGCTGAATGCCAAGGCCCTGGATTCTAGCCTAAGTTGAAAGGAAAGGAAAGGAAAGGAAAGGAAAGGAAAGGAAAGGAAAGGAAAGGAAAGGAAAGGAGACAGCAGGGAGGGGAGGGGGGCCCAGGAAGTGGAGGGCAAGGGAGGAGAGGGGAGAGGAAGGAAGGGAAGGGAAGAGGAGGAATCAATGGGTGACCCAGCAATCCTAGTAGTGTGTGTGAACCCAAAGGAAAAGAAGTGGGTACCTCCAGTTGACGCCTGCACTCGCGTGGACCCTTCACAGCGCTGTCCATTCACAGAGGCCAGGACCTGGGAGCAGCACTGAGCGTCCTCCGGTGGTGAATGGGTTAGGGCCGCAGGGGGGAGTTCCACTATCGCAGGGAGGTTTCCCATTTTTGAGGTGAAATCCCTGAGTTCCACAAGGCAAAGGAGCACATGGCTTAGGTGGCTCACCTGTTCAGAGGTGCCAGCTCATTCTCATCCGGCAGCAAGCATCTGGAAAGCAGAGCTAGGCAGGAACCCCGAGGAGGAGGAGAGGCGTCCTCTCGAAAGACACAGGCCCACCAGCCACCTCCCCGGCCTCAGCCACGAAGGCACTTTAAACCATGAATGTCCCTGGATCAGCCAACTGAGGAGTGCAGAGGCCTGTCCGGGAGTCTCAGTCAGTCAAAGAGACAGTGAAGATGAACAGTGAAGCCATACACTGTAGAATACCTCTAAGCTGTAACAAAGAATGGAGCCCTGCCAATTTTCTTTTTCTTTGTGCTGGGTCTCACTACGCAGCTTGGGCTGCCTCCCTGGTGCTGGGATTATAAGCGTGTTCCACCACAGCCACACTCCATCGCTGGCTCAGGGCTCCCAGGGGTGGGGCCGGCGAGGGATTCAGTGCTAGGAATTAAACCCTGGCCACTGTGCTTACCTAAGCAGGTGCTTAGTGCACTGAGCTATCTCACAGTCCTTAGGTGTGCCATTTGTGACAACGAGGGTCCAAGTGGAGATGACTACGTTAAGTGGCTCGAGCCAGGCACAGGAAGACAGTACTGTGTGACCTCTTTTCTTGGCAGGCTCTGCAGAAGCTGGTGGCTAGTGGAGGGTGAGAGTAGAGTGGTGGCTACCGGAGTGTGGAGAGGGGCGGCCAGGAAGGGTGGGGAGGCGGCTGGGGCTGCTCCTTTAGGCCTGGCTGTTGCAGTGCGCCGGCTCAGGGTAGCGAGAAGGCGCCGTGCAGGTCTGGAAGGTAGAAGAAGAGGCCTGGAAGGCTTTCACCTGAGCAGCGATGAGTGAGCGGATCCACATGTTTACTCCAACTTCACCATTTAACCATTACACGATCAGTATGTCTGTGGAAACACCACAGGAATAATAAACCTGAATCTAAAAATTTTGAACACCCAAAATGAATAAAACAAACAAGTAAATGAATGGAGAGGCAGTGAGAAATCAGTGTGTGGGGCTTGCAAGTGACATTAGTAAAGATTATGTACTGTAATGGAAGCATGCTGGTAATACATGTTTAAGTAAAACTTATCAAATGCTATGTTCTTTTAAACTTTACTATGAAAAAGAAGTAGTCCATAATGTCTAGGAGGGTGCATGTCAAGCAGCTTAACTCTGGTTTGCTCTGGGTGGAGGGAAAAGTGAGATTTACATTTTCTCCTTGGTGTAAACCTTCCTTCATTTATATTTTTAGGTTTTGTTTTTTTTGTGAGACTAGGGTTCAAACTCACGACCTTGCACTTGCCAGGCAGGCACTTGTGCCACGGAGCTATCTCCCTGGCCCCTATATTTTTAGTTTTTTTTTTTTTTTTTTTTTTTTTTTTTTTTTTTTGT